>CAUYQV010102635.1:0-20472 GCA_963574575.1 Galagoides demidoff
AAAAAAAAGAAAGAAAAGAAAAGAAATATAGTGTTAAGCTCTGGGATAGAGACCTGCTGCCCTAATTTCATGTCCCTCTCAGCCACTTGGGGAGCCACAGAGAAGAGCCATGGGCTTAATACTTGATAACCTTATCCCTGCTCAAGGCTCCCAGGGTGGCTTCCTCACCAGTTGTCAGTCCAAGGAAGAAACAGGGGGGCCACAGAGTGTGCACACAGGGTCACAAGGGGCCAGTGGCTGCTCTGGCTGCTCTGCCCCTCACCTGAGCCAGGCCAACTTGCCTGTGACCATTTATCCCCCACCATATCCTGGCCATCTGCTCTCCTTCTGGAGCCCCTGTGCTAACCCCCACACCAGAACTGGCCACCTTACCACTTTCCTCACTTTTGAAACTACTGGCCTGTCCCATCAGAAGGGCTCTGTGAGGCTTATGCTGCCAAGTTAGCGGCTGGTGATGGCGGGAGGGGAAGGCAGCATTCAGCACATCCCCCAGCGGGAAGAGTGTGGGTGCTACCCCTGAATAGACTCTCATTGGCCAGAAGGCATGCAGCACTAACAGTGATCTCTGGGAGTCAGCGTCTGGATCCTGGGGGTCCAGTCAGGCCCCCCAAATCTCATCATTTGGAGGCCTTCCTTATCCCCCCAAGCCACTTCAAAATATTCACTCCTTGCCTCCTCCCCACCCTTCCCTGCCTAGCCTGCTGTTCTGAGTTCTGCCTCTGGATCTGTCCTTTGGGTTTATAAGGCACTGCATCTCCAGAAGTCACAGAGAAATATCCCTAAGAAGGGCAGCATGGGCTCCTTAGCATGGACTCAGGTCTCTTTATGGAAAGCAGCACGGACATCAGTTGTGATTCAGGACATTGAGTAAGCAAATTTGGTGAAGAAGTCCATAGTGGGGCCTGGTGAGGTGGCTCATACCTGTAACCCTAGCCCTTTGGGAGGCCAAGTCAGGAGGATCACTTGAACCCAGGAGTTTGAAATTATAGAGGGCTATGATTGTACCGCTGTACTTCAGCCTAGGCAACTGAGCAAGATGCTGTCTCAGAAAAGAAAAAGAAGCCCACCGTGGGTCCTCTGTGTCTGAGTGGTATGAGATGCTCTGAGGAAAGGTCCTGAAAATAGAAACACGGGTGCTGAGGGAGCAGCTGGGGGATGGGAGATTGCTGAGCATGCCTTCCCAGGGAGGAATGGGAGGGGGTGCCTGTTTTGTTTGATGCCAGCAATTTTAACAGGAGCATAAAAGCTGAAAAAATCACTACATCCAGCCCTGTTGTGGTTGGTGAAATCAACCCAGATGTCCCTCAGCAGATGAATGAATACACAACCTGGTGTGTATACTCGCAGAGGAACACTGTTCCCCTTAAACAGGAAGGAAACCTGTCACATGCTACAACATGGGACACTATGTTAAGTGAAATTAGCCAGTCACAAAAGCACAAATATGTATGACTCCACCTATAAGAGGTTAAATTCTAGACAGAAAGTAGAATGGGGGGAGGGGTTGAGGAGCTCCTGTTTAGTGGGGACAGAGTTCCAGTTTGGCATGATGGAAAGAGCTCTGGAGGTTGGTTGTATAACAGTGTGAAAATACTTTGCAATACTGAACTGTATACTTAAAAATGGTTGCAATGATAATTTTTTTTGTCACCTGAAGCATCATTGCTCACTACAACTACAACTCCCAAGCTCAAGCAGTCCTCCTGCTTCAGCCTCCCTGGGACTATAGGCACCCCCCCCCAATGCCCCACTAATTCTTCTATTTTTAGTAGGGGGGGGTGTGTCTCACTGTTGCTCAGGCTGGTCTTGACCTCCTGACCTCCCAGAATGCTAGGATTACAGGCGTGAGCAGTGAGAAATTCTATGTTACGTGCATCTTACTACTATGAAAACTTTTTAACAATAAAACAAAATGACCAAAAAGAGGGATGGAACATTCCATGTCTGCCCATGGGGCCTGCACATCACAGGGACAGCATGGGCCCAGGCGGAGGGGAGCCCGGACCCCAAATGCTCATGGTGTGAGGGGAGTGTTTGCAGAGGTAGAACCAGAGGCACAGGTTCTGGCCTCTAGGCTCCCTGCTGTCTGCCAACCCCCTTCTGGGGGGTGTCGGCCCCCTCCCCCAAATGCTCGGCAGACACATGCTGCCTACTGCTGCTCCTCCAGAGGACAGCCTGTTCATGCTGGCATCTGCCAGAGATCTCTGGGGCTCATTTCTTTGGGCAGGTAAGCTTTGAGTCCCTGCTGTGTGCAGGGCACTGTGCTAGCTCAAGTCTGGAGATTTGCAGTGGGACTCCTGAGAGATCCTATGGAGGTTTGACTGGGTTGAAGTTGGAAAAGGGCTTCTCCAAGCTGCCTAAGTGTTAAGTGCATAATAGAGGAGAGAATTGTCATTAGTGAGAGCCTGGTGCTGAGGCTCTGAGGGTGTGTGTTGGGAAGTGTGTTTGTGTGTGGATCTGGTGTAGATAATGTCTGCAGCCACAAGGATGCTCCGATTCTTCCGCGCGTGTCCACACCTGTACATGTGTGTGCGCGCGTGTGGTCTTAGTACAGGGAATGTCTACGGCCACATAAGATGCTGACTGCGTGTGTGAGTCGTGGGCATGCAGAAGCATGTGCAGATCTAAGATCTAATGTGTGTACAGGCCGAAGAACACAGTGGGTCTAGCCAGGGCCCGCCACGGGGTTCGGAGCACGCGATCACACAGACTGAGGGTGGGGCGACGCTTTCTGCTCCGATCCCTAACTCGTTATTAAGCTCCTCGCTCTTTGCAGACGCTCCCTGCGCCTCCCCCGCTCCGGGCTGCAGCGGCGCAGGCGCCGGGCCGACCCAGCGCTGAGCGGGGAGCGGGCGGCCGCGCTCCGGGCCGGGGTCCCGGGGGAGCAGGTGAGCGACTCGCGCCGCGCGGCCCCCATGGCCCCTGGCTAAGACGCCGCCCGGCCGCGCTGCGCCGGCACCCCCGCCCTCCTTGCCTGGCAGTACCCACTAGCCTCTGTTGGCATCCTCCTCCCTCTGCCTGGCATCCCTCCTCCCCCTGCCTGGCATCCCTCCTCCCCTTGCCAGGCATTTCCCCTCCTCCCCCTGCCTGGCATCCCTTCTCCTCCCGCCTGGCATCTCTTCCTTCCCCCTTGCCTGGCATCCCCTTCCTCCCCCTGCCTGGCACCTTCCCCTCACCTGGCACTTCCTCTCCTCCCTACCTGGCATCCCCCTTTCCCTTCCTGACATCTTCCTCCTCTCCTGCTCTTCCAGGGTCTCCCCACTCCTGACTCCCATCCCCCCACCTGGCACCTAGGGAGGTGCCCTGCAACCCCACTCAGTCTGGTACCCCTTCCTCCAACCCCCCTCCCACACCTCCTCCCTGCCTGGCAAACTCCCATCCAGGGAGCCTCTCTCTGACACCTCCTCCTCCTCCTCCCTGCCTGGCATCTTCTCCTCCTTCCCTCTCTGGTACCTTCCTATCCTCCCTCCACCTGCACCTCCCCTCCTTCCCCTGTCTGGCACCCTCCTGCCTGGCACCTTCCCTTCCTCCCCCTGTCTGGCACCACCCTCCTCCCATCGCCTGTCACCTCCCCCCTGCGGAGCACTTCCCAACCTGCTCCTGCCTGGCATGCTTCGCTTCCTACTCCCCCTGTCTGGCACCTTCCCTCCTTCCCCCTGCCTAGCACCTTCCCTGTCTCCACTTGGCATCCTCCTCCCTGGACAGCTCTCTCCCATTCAGGTCGTCTGTGTCCCCACCTTCCTGTAGAGCGCCTCCCCTCAGCCCTGGACTGGTGACTGCCCCCCCCCCCACCATCAGCACCTTTCTCTGCTCTTCTGCCTCTCTCACTAAGCTCACCAACAGCCACACCATCTTGCTCCTCCCCATCCTCAGCAATTCCTCTTCCAGCCTCCTCCTTTCCTCATGCTCTCTCCTCACCCTGCTCAGAGCTGACCTGTGGCCAGCACCACCTTTTGCCCACATGGCTTACAGGGCCCCTGAACTATTCTCACTGTGCTGCACATGTACAAAGCTGCCCTCTCCTTGGCCCCCATACCCCTTACTGGCCAGGGACTTTAGTTCAGAAGTTGGGTCCTCCTGTACATAGGCCAAGGCCTTCCTGCTCTTCCAGAAGGGAGGGAGGCTGGCTGGGGTCAAGAGCTGGGGCCAAGCCAGGAAGGCTGTCACACAGCAGGGGATGATAGCCAGGCTGACTGCCTGCCTCTCCCCAAATTCCCTCACATGCCTGGACTCCAGAGGCTGTCCAGTCACCATCCTGGCCTGCTATCTGACCTTCACCTCCAATGTCCAGCTCTCCTTCCATCCATTGCCCTATAAACCTGCCTTCCCCTGTCAGGGTATTGCATGGGGTCTCTGCTATTCTCTTTCCAGTTTTTTGTCTAGCAGGACCCCAGGACCAGCACACACTGCTCCCACCCTGTGCCCTTTCTGTGTCACCCCATCTTGAGGCTGACCCTCACTGGCCCCCTCTGTCCTGGTCCCCTTCTGCACAGCCTCCTGTCTTCTTCCTTGGGCCTCCTCTCCAGGGAGTTTGGCTTCTTCAGCAACCTCCAGAGTCCCTCTTTAGTCTGCCTGGGAGCTCAGGGTTTGGCCTCTCCTTTCAGATCCTCAGAATGGCCCTTTGTGCTGCTGGCGAGGTGGGCTCCCGGCCTGGGCCCCGAGGGGGCACCGGATGACTCTCCAGTTGCAGGACCCTGCCATCTATGACTCCAGGCCTTCAGCACCCCCCCACTGTGGTACAGGTAGGCACTCCCTGGCCACATCAGCCCAGGAACAGGAGCTGTGGGGCCTGTCTAAGTGTCTGCAGCTTTCACCCTGCCCTAGCACGGCCCCCAGCTGGGCTCTGCAGTGCTCACAGCAGTCTCATCCTCATCCCACTGGCTTGGGTCTTCTCCTCTTAACATCCGTCATTGATCCATTTCCCTCTACCCCTGTCCTCCCTCGTGCTGAGTGTCCCGCCTTATACCTCCTGGCATCCCTAGGTCCTGCTTCCCAGAGGCACTCTGAGACAGGGACAAGTTAGTCTGAAGCCAGGTTTTTGGTTTGTGTGAAATGTCTGGGGCTCTGGCTTCTTCCACTTCCTTCCCCACCCCAGAAGCTGGGGCACATGCACACACACTTGCACAAGTGCACACAACCCTCCACACACAGGCTCTCTGTTTGCTGGAAGGAAGCTGCTGACCCTGGTACAACTTGGGCTCAGAAACCTATCCCCAGATGTGCTGTGTAAACTCTGAAAGCCCTGCAGTTCCCCAGGTGGGGCTTTGTTCTTGGTGGGAAGTCAGTGGTGATGGCAGCCTATTGTGTGGCCTCTGAGGGAGTGGAGCCCTGCCCTGCCACAGGTGGGCCTCCAGCTCAGGTGAGCTCTCAGGTGTTGTACCCAGTTAGAGCCTCCTACGCCTCCTCCCTGAATAGTGAGAAGAGGACTGCTAGTCCCACATCAGTCCTGCCTTGTCCAGAAGGATGCACTGAGGCTGTAGGCAGAAAAGCCATCTGCCCCAGTGCCCTACCCAGTTGTGGGAAGGGTTTGGAGCTGGGTTTGAAGCCCAAGTCTAAGCTCTGCCAGCCCAGCCTGCCTGTCATTCTGGTTGGCCTTTCCTGTGGGAGTTACCTAGCAAGTCTGGGTGCTGCCAAGGGCTTAAGGTATAAGGGACTTAGTCCATGTCCTCAGGGTCTTGGTGGTCTGAGCAGAAGGGCCACAGATTGCAAGCCTCGGGGCTCTAAGAGGCAGACATCAGGAGAGCCCTAGAAAGGTGTACTTCATGCGGCTGTCAGGAGGCAGAGGGGTAGGGTAGGCCTGGCATTGAGGGCAGGATGAGAGTGCTTTCCTCAGTTTCTTCTTCAGAAGAGGGAAGAGGAACTCACCCTCCTGCCTGGTTATTCTGAAGGCCAGTCACAGTCCTGTTGCCCTTTCCCCATGCAGGGCAGTGTCTGGCCCAGGAGATTAGAGCACTGTTCACCTGGCACCTGTCACTGAGGAAACAAGCAGGGTTCGGGCATGCCCCTTCTATGTAAGCTAACCAGCACCTTAGGTAAGGTGTGGGCCTATTCAGTTTGCAGTGGTAGGTTTTTAATGAAGATTCATAAAGAAAAGGTGTGAACTAGTGTATTAAACCTGTTCTTACTGGACCAGTAGACTCACACTCAAGCAGGCTGAAGTCCTGGGGTGTCTGCAAGGGAGGATCAATGCAGACGCAGCTGAGCTCCCTGAGAGGTGGCAAGTCCCTATAAGTGGGCTAAGTGGTGACCTATTTGAGACTTAATGGAGCTAAGCCCTAAAGGTGCTCCCCAGGGTACTAGCCCTTGCCTGAAGAAGGTGATCTCACTGAAGATGGGCAGTGAGAGGTGGGGGGATGCCTGATAGGACTGGAGTTGGGGACACTGGGGAAAATGGGTATGTCCTGGTGACCCTGAGTCACCGAAGGGTGTCTGGTCATGAAGGGATTCCTGGGAGGTCAGGAGCCCAGCCCCCAGGGCTATGAGATGGTGATGGTGAGGTGCCAGGGGAAGTTTGGTGTTTTATTTTGGAGTCACAATAACATAAAGTTAGCCTTCATTCAGTACGGTTGCAGGTTGGGGGCACGCTTAAGCATTTAGGTGCTGACAAGCCAGGTCCCAGCAGTGCCAGAGTCTGGCTGCAGCAGCTGGTGGCTGTCTTCACCTTGAGCACGTGTGGCATGATTGCAAGCCAGCATTAAGTGGCAGAGGTAATGAGGGGTGGGGGTGGGGAGGGAGGTAATGAGCTGGAGGTGTCACCGGGAGGAGGTTGAGCTGGGACTAGTGAGCAAAGGCTCTCAGCTTTGGCTGCATCCTGAGCCTTCTGAGACTGCTGCTTCTGAAGGGCTAAGCTGAAGCCATGCCTAGTTCTGATGGGCACTCAACTGAGGGGCATCTTGTGGGGATCGTGCTTGTGTCCCTAGTGTTCCTTGCTGGTGAGGATGTGCAGACCCTTGGGAATACACAGGGGACCATACAGCAGAGTTGTCCGTCACTTCAGCCATGCCTCCCTTCTGGAATAATGTGTTCTGTTTACTTACTTCCCAAGCTGTGAAACTGATTCCTTTGTGACCTAAACTTCCAGGGAATTTGAGACTGTCTTGTGTGTGTACCCACATGTGCCTTTACTGGAGCTTACAAACCCGGATAGTTTCTATGTGAACAGTGTGCTGGGAGGGAAGGGGGTAGAGGGAGAGAGAAGATGACCCGGGAAGATGTACAGACCCTCCACCTCATTCCAGAAAGGGCTGGAGTTTGCAAAGATACTTGTAGTGAGGACATTGGGACAAAAAGCAAAACTTGATGCAGCTAAGGATCAACAAAATGCCCACCATGAGATCCTGAGATCCCGGCCACTAGCAGAGAGGCGAGCAGTCACATGAGTCGCACTGTCCATAAGACAGAAACCAAACCACCTGCTCAAATCACTGCAATTTCTAACCCTGAAACCCTGACAAGTCTCTCATGTGTGAGAACGTAGAGGGGATGCTGTGTGACAAATTGAGCAATGATCTCAACAATATCACAGAGGTTTCCTAGGGCCAAGGTAAGGACCAACGCAATACTGTCCAGCCATATAAATGTTGCTGATTTTGCTTAATCTGAAGAAATTCAGAGCCACTAGAGAAATGGATTGCTACCCTCAAGGAATACTTTCAGTGTTAGTATTTACAACATGTTTCCGATACTGGGCAGCAGGAAGGTTTACTGAAATCAGGAATGAAGTACAAAGCCATGCTCTCCAGGTAGGGGTAAAATCCTCGTAGAAAATAAAGAATTCCATCAGCATGTCTGCCCAGCAAGAGAATTTGGGTACAAGGAGGGACCAGTCCCACTTGATCCCATGTGTCAGGGATATATTGACATGTCAGTCAATAGCAGGAACAGCAAGACTAAAGAAAAAGAAAAAGGTTTGAACTTGAGGCCCAAATGTAGAAGGGAGATTCTCCCCACTAAGCTAGGTTTGCTTCCCCTGCGCGAGATGAATTCAACACCTTCACCCCACCCAGAGGCCCAGAGAGGCTGGTCCTCCAGGTGTCAGAACCGCCTCCTTCCAAGAGGAAGGGTAGGGAGAGGGGAAGGAGGATTATTCCAGAGTCTCATCTCCTGGGAATAGAGAAGTTTCCTTGTAAACATATGAAGGCAAGGGAGCAGGGCTTTCTCAGCAGTGAGGAAGCTGGACAGTGACATCAATGCTCAATTCCAGATCTGGGAGTAACCTTTGACACTTCTCCCTTCCTTATCTCCTTTGGAACAATTGCCACAAACTTTGATTTTATTTCCTAGCTACATCTCAATTTCACCCACTTCTTATTCCCCACATCACCACCCTGGTTCACGCCACTGTTGTCATCTGCCCCTAACTGAATGCCCCATACTCAGCCTTGCCCCCTTCACTGGACCTGGACCCAGCAGAGTACCCACACACCCAACTTGTTCTGCCTTCCACTCCCTCAGGGCTCTGCTCAGGACCTTCACTCATGCTCTTCCTTTCACCTGCAACACCCTTCCCTGCCCCCACCCTCAGCTAGTGATGCTCATCCTTCAAGTCTCCACTTAAGTGCCACTTCTTCCAGGGAGACTTTCTCCTACCTCCGATTGAGTGTGAAGTCCCACTTCTGTCTTGTAGCACATACCCAAACCTGAAATCTTTAATTGTAGTGCTCCTTACAGGCCAGGAGTGCCTCCGCATTATCCCGCACAGTACGGGAAAGTATTTCTTGAGGAAATGAGGAATGCGTGAGGTGGCGGGAGCAGAGATGGTGAATCTGAAGCTGATTTGAAACTGAGCCCCAGAACCCTATGTGGGCTGCTGGCCTCACCCTTTCTACACCCTGAGACCCAAATGTGGGCCTCTCTTGGCACTCCAGCTCATCCTGCTGACACTTGAGCTGCCTGCCCCAAGGGCTGCTCACTGTCAGGAGGGATACTCCAGGAAGCTTGTGTCCGCCTTCAGCTGGTCTCTGGGGAGGGAGAATCTCTCTCCCTCTGACTTTGCTTTAGCCTTGTTCAGTCTCAGAGAATAAACCTGAGCTACAAGTCTCATCTATGAAACAGGGCATGGAGTCTGTCAGTAAAGACCAGGGGCAAGGGTGAGAGCTGAGCCCTTCACACAATGTCTGGCCTATGGCAAATGCCAAGAGTGCCCCTCACTCCTGCATGGCTTAAAATATGATGCTTAGTGATGCCCTGCCATGGATGTCATCTGTGGACCCCAGAGCACTCTCTAATGCCACCAATGCCTCCCTTGGTTCAGGTGCCAGCCTGCTATTTACTCAGCCTATATGTCATGGCTTCTAGCCAAGAAGTTCATTGTCCCTGTCTTGTCTCTGTGAACTTCAATGCCAAGTGCCTCAGTTTTAGCTCATCTTCCTAGATGGTAGAGCCCATCCAGGCTGCTGCAATCTGTACACAGCCTGTCTTCTTCACCTTCAACACTTTAACCTTTTAAAGTTTTTAATTGGAGAGAAAAAAGATGAGCCAGCAGAACCTGGTGGAGAACCCTGTGGTCCTCTGGAGATGCTCTAGGTGGGCTGTGGCACATTGGACCTGGTTTGGCAGCTGAATCAACAGCAGGCCCCAGTGGATGGGCTTGTAGTGGGTTCTGGGGGTGCCCGCACAGGTGGGGAAGGGAGGGTTTGCCCATGGGGGCCTACATGGAAGGAGGAGAAGCTGAGCTCCAACTCCAGATCACAAACTTCCACTCTACTCCCTATGCCTGCCCTGCAGGAAGCATCGCTGTGCTTTTGCCTTTTCTTGCCTCAGTTTCTCCTCCCACTCGCTCTTTACTGCTCTTGCGCTCCTGTCTTCAGGACACTTTGAAAAGTGTGCCCATTGGGCGGGCTATGGCCCCTGTCAAAGAGTCCCTCACACTGACCCCAGCCCTCTCTTCCCCGGCAGCACCTCTGATTGGAGAGCAGCCATACAGACATGGTCACCTACAGGAAGTGAGAGGGATGCAGCTGGGCAGAGGAAGAGCAGCTAGTGGACTGAATCTTAGTGTGAGTTTTAAGGATTTTAAGTGGTTTAATTTACTATCACTTTTCATATGAGGAAGCTGAGGCACAGTGTTAAATGACTTTCCCAGTGGTTAGGGGAAAGGTGCCACTGGGGTCTCTCCACTGCACCTGGCCCTTAGAGGTGGGCTGTGCTAAGACCATGGGCCCATTACAGGGATAAGAAATCACTTTGACATGTGGGCCCCAGCCCTGCCTTGCCTCTGGCATCCCTAGCACTGAGGTGCAAGGTCGAAGGCTACTCGTCATCTTACACAAATCCCAGGCAACCCATGCACATTATTTATTTATTTTTTGAGACAGAGCCTCACTCTGTCATCTTGGATAGAGTGCCATGACATCATAGCTCACAGCAACCTCAAACTCCTGGGTTAGAGAAATCCTCTTGCTCAGCCTCCCAAGTAGCAGAGACTACAGGTGCCCACCACAATGCCTGGTTAGTTTGTCTGTTTTTAGTAGAGATGGGGTCTTGCTCAGCTCAAGCAATACACCTACCTTGTTCTCCCAGACTGCAAAGATGACAGGTGTGAGCTACTGGACCCACCTGCCATACACATTATTAATTGCTTGGCACCTAGGGAGACATTTAAGTTTGCCACTACTGAAAACAGGAAATGGGGAGGGGACATGGTGGATCTGAAAGCCTTGAACCTCCGCATTTCCCTCTGTTTCCAAGAGTATTGGTGGTCTTGTCTCACTAGATTTGTAGATTTTTAAGAGATTCTGGAAATCTGGCTTTTTATGTGAAATATCCCTACTGTTAGGTTGGCGTTTAATTTAAGTGTTTGAGATGCCAGGTGAGGTGGCTCACGCCTGTAATCCCAGGATTCTGGGAGGCCAAGGCGGGTGCATTACTTGAGCTCAGGAGTTTGAGACCAGCCTGAGCAAAAGAGAGAGACCCTGTCGCTGAGAAATAGCTGGATGTTGTGGTAGGCGCCTACAGACCCAGCTACTTGGGAGGCTGAGGCAAGAGAATCACTTGAGCCCAAGAGTTTGAGGTTGCTGTGATCTATGACACCATGGCACTCAATCCCAGGGTGACTGAGTGAGACTCTGTCTCTAAAAAATAAGTAAATAAATAAAGTGTTTGAGATACAGTGAGGGCTGAGCAGGCCCTGTCTGCCTTGCCCAGTTTGTGACACCTACCTTGAGCTTTCCTTGCCCAATCACCTGGCACCTGTCCTCTTTCTGTCCCCTAGCCCAGAAAACAAACCAGTGGTTCTCACTGAAAACTCAGTGACCCCAGGCATCAGCAACCCCTATGTCAGAAGCATTGCATTAGGCGTTGCTGTCATTTTCACTGGTTTCTTATTAACAATGAAATTATAAACAAAATGCAGAGCTTGTCAAAAAATCGAGGACCCTCCCCCTAAGAATAGATCTAGCATCGCACTTGGAGAAGCATTGGTCATTAATCCTCAGCAACTCGCTGCCAGTGGGAAGGGCCAAGCTGCCTTAGAGTCCGCCTCTCAACTTGCCTCTGTCCTAGACCCAGAGCAGTGACCACATAGGGGATTTTGAAATACCTTTGATAAGCAACAGTCATATGGTGACAGTCATATGGTGACCCAAAAAGAACTCTCTGAGCCTCGTGCTCCTTTAATTGAATTAGAAATATCTATCTCTTCCCCTTCCTGGCATGTGGAGAGGATCAAGTTAGATAACACCTGTGGAGCTGCCTGTAGGCTAGGCTCCATGAAGATGGACGGGTTGACTGGACAGAGTGTCGCCCATATTTTTAAGGGAGGATATGTAAATATGGGCTGGGTGCAGTGGCATGCTGGTAAATGCTTAACAACTGGCTCTTGGTGGAGCAGGGAGGGGAGCAGAGCTAGTTCCTGTGGTATACATACCCCGACTATGCCTGACGTTAAGCTGCTGATGTGACACTCTAGCACACCACTGGCCAGTTGTTAAGGTGATCAGGTACATTTGCTAAGAATTGAAGACTCAGCCTGAAGCCTGACAAGTAGTCTAGAGAAGGCTTTGTCTTGCTGTGCATCCTTTTTCAACACGTTCAGCAAAGACGTGCATGGAGATGGATGGACACACTCACTGGGGGCATGAATAATGTGCAGCTGGAGAAGAGGGCAGATGTGTTGATGACAGAATTGAGATTCAAAAGCTCTCAGCAGCCAGAATAATGGGCTAATTCTTACAAGATATTACCGGGAATAAACATGTGTCCGTTCTTAAGACCCAAAAGGCAACTTTCCAAGTAGGGGACAGGGAGACATATTTGGGCACAGAGTAAAAAAGGAACTGAGATTTAATGGGCAGTAAGGTCAATACAAGTCTACAGTGGGATGGGCAGTTACCAAAGCATGATAAATGAGTGACTTTAGTATTTAAAGAGAATTTTCACATATGGCAAATCATTACTATTTAGCTGTTCATAATAACCCGTTGAGAGAGGTAAGATGATGGTATACCTGTTTTAAAGATGAAGAGACTGAGGTTCAGAGAGGTTCACATAATTGTGGCACATTTGTCCTTCTGTTAAGAGGCGATGGAATAAAAACTCAAACTCAGGCCTTCTGGCCTCAGGTTCCATCCATGTGGTGCTGAGGACCTTGTTCTGAGGCCTTGCTTTCAGTGGCTCTAGGCAAGCCAGAGGGGAGAGGCCAGCAGGTATCCAGAGGGCCACTTTATCAAGAGTGAAGAACATAGCAGAGTCTGGGGGCAGTGTTAGGTCATGAGGGACACTGGGACAAAGCACCACAGACCAGGTAGCTTAAACAACAGAGATTTATTGTCACACAGTTTGGGAGGCTGGGGTCTGAGTGAGATCATGTTGGCAAGGTTCATTCTTTCTAGAGGCTGGGAGGGAGGGGTCTGTCCTAGGCCTCTCTCCTTGGCTGGAAGTCGGCCGTCTTCTCACTGTGTCTCTTCTCATCATCTTCCCTCTGTGCGTGTCTGTCTCTCTGTCCAAATTTTCCTTTTTTAGAATACCAAAGGGTGTTGGATAAGGCCCATCCTAATGACCTTGTTTTAAAGATTACCTCTTTAAAGATCCTGTCTTAAAATAAAGTCACATTTTGAGGTATTAGAGCCTAGGACTCCAACATATGGATTTGGGGGGCCATGATCTGCCTATAACAGAAGCCCTCTAACAGGTGCATCAGGATTTGGAGATGCATCTTGTGGAGGAGGGAGAAGAGGAGCTCTGAGTGACCATAACCTCAGGGAGGTGGCTGGGGCTCAAAACCCGGGACCACACCCACCCCCAGAAGGCCCAAGGTCCCAGGGAGAAGTAGATTCCCTGCCACCCCTTGAGCGGCTGGAATGCCCCTAGCTCCTCATGCAACTCCAGCTTTCCTCACGTGGGAACATGTGGAGCCAGAGGGAGGCCTCCAGACCTGCTGTTCCCATGGTTATCCTGGGCATTCATTGTGCCCTGTCCTTGCTCGGCTAGTAGTCAGTGCCCATGTTGCTGCCAGCCTCAGCCCTGATTGCCACAAGCCTCCAGCAGAGGTTTGGGTACAGCTCCCTAGAACTCCCCAGATCACCCTCATCACCACCATGTCAGGGAGAAGGTGGGCCCATAAAGGGGTAGGATACTTAGGGGATCTTTACCTCTGTCCTGCATAGGAGTAGTCCCTAACCTTTTTGGCACCTGTGACTAGTTCATGGAAGACAGTTTTTCCACAGACCAGGGAGAGGGCAGTGGTTCTGGGATGATTCTTTACCTCTGCACCTCAGATCATCAGGCATTAGATTCTCAGGAGATCCCCCTGCATGGTGGAGTTATGGAGATTCTGTGAGAATCTAATGCCACCGCTGATCTGACAGGAGGTGGAGCTCAGGGGGTGATACGAGCAATGGGGAGTCACCGTAAATACAGATGAAGCTTCTGAGGAAGTTTTGCTTGCTGGCTTGCTTGCTTGCTTGCCACTCATCTCCTACTGTGTGGCCCAATTCCTAACAGGCCACAGACTGGTACTGGTCCACAGCCTGCAGACTGGGACAACACCTCCATAGGAATACCCCACAGTTCCTGACCCAGGTGCTGGGCTGGCCTGGCCGGGAGAGACCCGCTTCACCAGCACTCACTGGTGCTCTGAATCAGGTGCAATGGTGTGCTAGTCTTCCTACCTCGTGCCAAAGCCACTGCTATCCTGGTTACATCTCCAAGGCAAGGGATGACAATAACTCCTCTCTATTCAAGGGCCAAATCCTAGCTTTAGGAACCTGATCTTCAGACCCAAGTAGATGATTACTCCAGGTCAAGGGAATGGTACATGCAAAGGCCCTGAGGTGGGCTGGTATCAGTGGGTGTGAAGCCCAGATAGGGACTGGTGAGCTATGTGGGGGGTGGGTGCAGCCCTGTGGTCCCTGGTGGAGAGCTGGATTCTATCAGCATGGTAGAATCCATTGTCAGATCTTAAGCAAGGATGTACCATGGTCTTACTTATCTTTTTGAAAAGATTACTCTGGCTATGTTATGGAGAGAGACATTGTGAAGAGGTGGGAACATTGGTCTAGAAGAAAGATGGCAGTAGCCCAGACTAGGATGATGGCAGGGAAGACACAGAGGTGGAAGGGCTTCAGGGATTATTTAGTGGTGGGATCAACAAAACTTGCCTGTGGATTAAATATTAGGGCTGAGGGAGAGAAGGATGTGAATAACAGTAAGAGAACAACACCGTGGAAAACACAACCATGGAGTCAGCTGGGAAATGGCTGGCTCAAAGGATATATGGGATGTAGCCAGGGAGGCATTCCTGTGGGTAGAACCCCGGCAGCAGAGAGGGCTTGGGGCTGTGTGTGGCATGTTTGGGAGTAGTAGCGCCGCTTTGGTGGCAGTGGGAGGGCCTACATGGACATGTGGACACTCCCCTGCCCCTGTTGTTCCCCAGCTGCCTCTCAGCTGTGAAGTTGTGGTTACATCCTTAACCCTGATTTGAATACCTCAGAACCCCGCTTAGCTTTTCTTTTTTTTTTTTAGAGACAGAGTGTCACTTTGTCGCCCCCAGTAGAGTACTATGGCATCATAGCTTACAGCAACTTCCAACTCCTGGGCTTAGGCAATTCTCTTCCCTCACCCTTCCAAGTAGCTGGAACTACAGGCGCCTGCCACAATGCCTAGCTAAGCTTTTCTTTTTAATTATAAAAAAATCAGTTTTGACAGGAGAGTCTGGGACCTTCTTACTTCCTTCCATCAAGTTTGCCTATAGCATAGGGGTTAGAATCCAGACAGGGCGCAGGCTGCATGGACACAAATGCCAACTCCATCCCTTATTAGGTGCGTGACTTTGGGCCAGTCATTTTGACCTTCTGGGCCTCAGTTTCCACACCTGTCAGGTGGGTAAGGATTATATTTAGCTGGTGGGGTGGTTGTGAGCAATAATTAAGCTGACATCCAAGAAGGGCTTGGAGCAAATGGCACCCGTGGGCAGCAGTGCTGTGTGCCACTATCCCCACCTGCCAGGCTCTGTGGGGCACCTGCCCTGCCTTTCCATTCTTCATAAAACTCTCCTGGGAGAAAGCACAGGCCTTGAGGTATCTCTCTCTGTAGCCTCACAGAGGTACCCATGGCACCTGAGCCAGCCATGGGCATCACGCTGGCTCAGGACTCTACTCAGGTGTTGAGGCTCTGAGTCACCTGTGGGGGCAGCCCTGAATGCCCAAGAGGTCCTGAGAGGCTATGTCATACGTGTGAATGGGCTGCACTTCCCACAGGCCACACAGAGGATGGAAGGAGGCCCTGCTTTTCCTTCAGGTGCCTCTACCAGCAATTCCTAAAGCTTCAGCTTTTCTAGGTCCAACCGTGGCATTGCAGATTCTTCTTAGGTTTGAGTCCAATCGATTTACTATTTCTGGTGGCCCCTGGATTCCTCTCCTTTCCCGAAGCCTTATGCCCCAGCCCCCACCAAGTTGCTTCCCCTGTTATGACCCAGCCTATATAGTAGCACCACCCCTGGCTGTTCTTTGCTCAATGAAGCATCCAATGGTTTGGGCAGACCCCAGAGTCTCCGCAGGGCTCCAAGAGCCCACCATAATCAGCCACTCTGGTTAATTACCTGGCACCCGTCGTGCACACTCCATGGCATTTGTGACAGGCCTATGGCTGTAGGACTCTAAAGGCTCCCTGGTCCCACTGCCCCTGAAGCTGGGGTGGGTGGCCACACTATCAGCCAAGCCCTATACATGAGGCAGATTAGCAGCAGCCAAGGTGGCAGAGACTCCAGACGTGGGACCAACAGGCAGTCACACTGGGGATGTGACGATAGCCGCTACTGTTCATTAAGCATTTACTTTGTACCAGGCACTATGCTGAGCCTTACACATGCCCTGTGGGTTCTGGTCACCACAGCGCTGGGAGGTGGGTGTGGGATGGGAAAAATGAGGCTCAGCAGTCAGGCAACATGTACAAGGTTATGGTCACTTTGTGGAAGAGCCAGCTTTGAACCCAAGACCATCTGACTCTAGAGCTGTGGTTCTCAACCCTGAGGCAATCTCACCCTCCAGGGACAAGGGTTACTGTCTGAAGATATTCTGTTTGTCACATTGGGGTGCTGATAGAAGTTACTGGATGGAGGCCAGAGATGCTCCTAACGTCACAGTGTACAAGACAATCCCCACTGTAAAGACTCACCCAGCCCCCAACCCTGCTCTAGACCCCAAGTGAGAGCCTGCAGAGACCCACCTAGGGCAGTGGATTTGAGGTAGGGAGGCAGCCAGCCTTAGCTACAAAGTTTTGGAGAAACTAGAGGTGGGGCCCTGAGCACTTCCAGGCCCTGAGAACAGCTCCCCTGCCCGGTCCCTGCCTCCTCCACTGCTGCTGGCTGCATCAGTGACTTGTCTTCAGGAGATCTCTTGGTGCCACTGAAGCTATTTGAGCCCCAGAGTAAAGCGCCACCTGCTGACTTACAGGCTGTGCTGTACGGGGTCACGCAGAGATGCTGAACCTGGTTTTGACTGTGAAATCCATCTCTTCTCAATCCCACGCACTTTTGCCTGGTTCCCCAAGAAATCTGAGGACCTCTCAGCATCGCTGTTTGTATCCCTTCTCCTACCCTCCTTTAGGGTCAGGTTCTACTTTGAGTCCCCCAAACCTATGGCAGCCAAGCAGCACCAGGAAGGCAGGGCTAGGTGTCATGGGCTGGCCTGGGGCCCCACTGGCCTATGTCGGGGTGACCACATGTTCCTGAAGGAAAGAAGACTGAGGTCCTTAGGTAGGTAGTGGAGGCGTGTGTCACCACAGCATCCATGTGTGTGTGTCCACACAAGAGTGACATGAACATATATGTATATCCATCCGAAAGGCTGGGAGAAGCCACAGAAACAAGGGGCTTGTTCCAGGTTTAACAGGAATTCCTTTTTTTTCTTTTGAGACCTAGTCTCACTATGTCATCCTTGATAGAGTGCTGTGGCATCACAGCTCACAGCAACTTCAAACTCTTGGGCTTAAGCAGTTCTCTTGCTTCAGCCTCCCAAGTAGCTGGGACTACAGGTGCCTGCCACAATGCTGGGCTATTTTTATTGTTGCTGTTGTTGTTGTTTTTGCAATTGTCATTGTTGTTTATCTGGCTTGGGCTGGGTTTGAACCCACCAGCCTGGGTGTACGTGGGTGGCACCCTACCCACTGAGCTATGGGCGCTGCCCTAACTATGATTTTTTTTTGGCTGAATACTGATTTTTGCACAAGAACTCAAGGAACCTCCTCAAATGCATTGAGATTTATTTCAGACACCTTGAAAGTGAATTTTCTGAAACTTATATTCCCAACATTTAAAACAATCTGCTCAAAATTATTTCGGTGTATTTTAAAAGATAACTGAGTGTAATTCAGTATACATGTGCAGACCTCCAGGGATTCTGACTTCTCCCTCTGAAGGGCAGGTGTTGGCATACTGGGGCGGTAGCTTAGCATGAAAGAGGAAACCCCAGGGCCTTGCAGTCAGGAGACCTGATTGCAGTCCCAGCCCTGCCCCATAATAACACAGTGACTTTTGGCAAGTCACATGGCTTCTTAGAACCTCATTTTCCTTATCTTCAGAATGGGAATCGCCTCTGACCTGAGAGGGTATCTGTCATGGTTAATGTGTGTGAAAGTGCTCAGTCAACAGTCACGTCCTATACAAATCTGAGCTGGCATTATTTCTGTGATAACATAGTCTCTGACGGTGACACTAGCCAGCCTGAGAGCATGCTGGAAATCCTGACTCAACTGGGAGTGAGTTCTCTTCACCTACACCTGTGACATATTAGAGTCTCTACCACGAGCCAGATATTTGGCATTTGTCAGCAAACAAGACAGATAAGAATTTCTGCTTCCTTTAGAAAAATGCACATATATTTAAAATTTTAAAAAAACTCCCTGCTTTTTTTAGCTGGCGTTGTAATGGAAGAAAAGAGAAACTCAGCATTCCCTAATAAGTAGAGTCTACAGACTAGGGAAGGAGCAGAATAAAGGAGACAGGAGTGTGGAAGGGGGAGGCTGCACTGCAGCTTTTAATCCAGTAGTCAGATTGTACCTCATGTGAACAGAGACTTTTGGGAGGTGAGGAGTTAGTCATGCCCATAGCTGGAGGAAGAGTATTGCAGGCAGAGGGAACAGCTGGTGAGACTTGGAGCCTACAAAGACCTGCAAGGAGGCCAGAGGCCAGGCAGGCAGGTGAGTGAGGGGAGTGTCTGGAGGTAGAAGCAGAGGGGACATGTGGAACCCGCCTGCAGGGCCTTCAGGATCTCTCCCTTTCATGGAATCAGATGGGAGGCTCAGGAGGGTTTCTAACAGGGCCATGAGATAATCGGACTCCCTCTCTAAACTGTGGCCAGGCTAAGAACAGTCTGTCAGAGGGAGATCAGACATAGGCTACCCCATCGTAGTGGAGGTTTGGACCTAGGATGGCAGCAGGGGAGAGGTGAGAAGTGGCAGTGCTAAACAGAGCCAGCAGGACGTACCTTTGATCCAATGTCAGGTTTGAGAGAAAGTCGGGCTTCCAGGAGGACCCAGAAGCTATAGGCATGAGCAGCTGGAAAGAGGGAGTAACCTATGAGTGGTAGCTGAGCCCGAGGTAGGGGAGCAGGTGCTGATTTTGGACATATTAAGCTAGAGCTGTCTATTGACCATCCAGGAGGAAATGCTAAGAAGACGATGGATGGATGAATCTAAGATGGAGAGAAATGGCTGCACTGGAGGAAAAACGGGAGCTGTGAACATGTGCATGGTGTTTAGGGCTGGGAGTTTGCACCATGAGAGCTCCAGGGAAGGGAGTGTGGAAAGTGAGGAGGACCCAGGACTGTGCCCCCTGGTGTTCCTACACTGGGAAAAAGTGCTGGGAGGCAGGGGGACAGCCAGGGAGAAGTGTTCAGAGAGGAGAGCATAATTAGGATGGAAGGCTGCAGTCTGTTAAGCCAAGCACTATGTGGGCTAAGAATCGATGGTAGCATTTGGCAATATGGAAGTTATTGGTGACCCTCCCAGGAGCACGTAAGGAGAATGATAGGAGATGCCCCTGGTGGGACTGGGATTCGGGAGAATGGAAGACAGTGCTTTTCAGAAGTTTCGCTGGAGCAGGGCAGCAGCATGTGGGATAAGTGGGTTTGTTTCTGATGGGGACAGAAGCCTCTGTGTGCTTGGTGGAGGGAAAGCTGAGGGGTGGTGGTGGTGGTATGGGATCGCCATGCAGAGATACACTGTCCTCAGCATGGGGGTGGGGATAGCTGCCTGGGATAGAAACACAGCTTATCTGGAGGAATGGGGGGGGGGAGTTTAAGTTGCTGGCAGGTGGGAGCTCATGGTAGGAACCTCTGGAAGTTCTTCAGACGTGTCTGTTTTCTCAGCAAAGTGGGAAGAGAGGCCTCAGCTGGAGAGGAGCAGGGAGAAGATGTGAAAACCCCTGTGAGAGCAGGCATGACTTGAACAGGCTGTGGGAAGAGTGGAAAGCTCTAGGCCAGGTGAGCTCCTGAACCCGCAGTGGGATTGGACATGTGTGCAAGTGCGGGAGAGGTGCTGGCCAAGCTGGATTTAACTCTTAAGTAAGAGAGTCAAGAGTATATGGAAGTGGGTTAAAATGGTAAATTCTGGCTGGGCACAGTGGCTCACACCTGTAATCCTAGCACTTTGGGAGGCCTAAGTAAAGTAGGAAGATCACTTGAGGTCAGGAGTTCCAAACCAGGCTGAACAACATAGTAATACCCCATCTCTATAACAAATAGAAAAGTTAGCTGGGCATTGTGGCAGGGACCCATAGTCCCAGCTACTTGGGAGGCTGGGGCTGGAGGATCACTTGAGCCCAGGAGTGTGAGGTTGCAGTGAGCTACAATGATGCTACTGCACTCTACAGCAGGCAACAAAGGGAGATCCTGTCTCAAAAAAAAAGGTAAATTTTGTTAAGTATATGTTATTATAAAAAAAAAAAAGTGTACTTCTTCACTCCCACGGCTTCACTTGACTAGTTAAAAAAAAAAAGTTAAAAAAAATTTTAAAATAGGGCAGCACCTGTGGCTCAAG
>CAUYQV010102636.1:0-66287 GCA_963574575.1 Galagoides demidoff
TGTGCCAGTACCATGCTGTTTTGATCACTATAGATTTATAGTATAGCCTAAAGTCTGGTAACATGATACCTCCTGATTTGTTTTTATTTCTGCGTCAAGTATTGGCTATTTGAAATTTTTTTCTGATTCCATATAAAATGAAGTACTATTTTTTTTTCCAAGATCTTTAAAGTATGACATTGGTGCTTTAATAGGGACTGCATTAAATCTGTAGATTGCTTGGGGTAGTATGGAAATTTTAACAATGAGTATCCCTAATTTTGGTATGAAGGGGTAGTCCTGGAATCCCTCATGGATACTGAAGGATGACTGCATATCAAAAAATAACATCTTTACTCATCTAATACATTTGGTCATTCATTCAAAAAACAATAAGCACCATCTGAAAGTAAATCACTGACTAGTAGGAAGACAGACACCTGGCAATGCAGTGACATGTATGTTGCACAGGTATCACTTTATCTAAGAAGCTTTCCCTGGTCATAGGCTGATACTTCTCCGAACCTTTTCTTTCTATTGTCTCTATTTACATGGAACAAAGAAGAACAGTGAGTGAATTCCCTGGTCTTATTTAGAAAATCTGGTTTGAATCTTGAGTTTTTTACTTACTGCCTATGAGATCTTGGATTAATCACTTAGACTCACTGAACCTCAGTTCCCTCATCAATAATATAGAATCAGGAGAATGTGTCCCAGAGAATGGATCATGTTGTGTGGACATAACACATACATAGAAGAGCCACATAAAGACAAAGAGCAAGCCTGGGAAAGGTCATCTTGGAAAAAGTCCCCTTCAAATTGGAAAATGCTATACAATTATGGGGTGGTGGTGTTCTTAAAATTAAGTTCTACTTTTTTTAAGACTTTCTCTGACTATTTACTCCAGCGCTATGTGACTTCCTCCATGGGGTCAATGTGACAAACTGAGGAATTTAGAGTGCCATGGAATTGTACAACATTTTCCCATTAATTGACCATTTTCTCAACAGCAGTTTAATAAAATATCTTGTTGTGCTGAAGATATCCACTTCTCATATTTTCTTTTCTTAGTGAGAATTCCTTATTAAACTACAGGAATGAAGGAGGAAGAAAGAAAAAGAAAGAGAGAGAGAGAAAGAGAAAGAGAGAGACACTTATTTTCCTCCGTCTCCAAATTGTGTAATCCTGCCACCTTCCTGGGATGTTGTCAAGATTTGCGTTTGGGAAAAGATCTTCATGAAAAAGGGAAAAATGAGGTCCAGGCACAGTGGCTTGCACAAGACTAGCCTGAGCAAGTGTGAGACCCCCATCTCTAAAAAATAGCTTGGTGTTAGGGCAGATGCCTGTAGTCCCAGCATCTGAGGAAGCTGAGGCAAGAGAATGGCTTGATCCCAAGAGCTTGAGGTTACTGTGAGCTGTGATGCTATAGCAGTCTACTGAGGGCAACAAAGCAAGCAAGACTCTGTCTCAAAAAAAAAAAAAAAAAGGAAAAGGGAAAAATGTTTTATAAAATTAGAAATTAAAAAATGGTCATACTAACAGTTGTGATAACCTAGCAATCATTACTACCTTTGTAAATCTGAAGATACTTAGTCATTTGTGTATATTAAATGCGCCTCTCACATGTACCAGTAAGGAGAGGCTGGATTATATTGTGGTAACAAATAACTTCCAACTGTTAGTAGCTTCAAACAACAAAGCTTTCCTTCTTGCCCACATTGGTTTATTTCCTCCTCCAGGACCCAGACAGGTCTTGTATCCACCTGGAATAAGCCAATGTGCTGGCTGGGAAGTGTCAAGTGTCACCTCTTCTCACAACACACTGGCTAGGATGATTGCATAGCCCCACCCCACAAGGGAGCCTGGAAATAAAATCCTACCAGGGGCCAGAAGAGGGAGAACCAAAAGTTCTTGTTAAAGGGCAGCACCTGTGGTTCAGTGAGCAGGGCACTGGCCCTATATACCAAGGGTGGTGGATTCAAATCTGGCCCCAGCCAAACTGCAACAAAGAATAGCTGGGCATTGTGGCGGGCATCTGTGGTCCCAGCTACTTGGGAGGCTGAGGCCAAGAGCTGGAGGTTGCTCTGAGCTGTGATGCCACTGTGCTCTACCGAGGGTGACAAAGTGAGACTCAGTCTCAAAAAAAAAAAAAAAGTTCTTGCTGAGTATACTGATGACTAGCATGCCATTGGTACTTACAGAAAGTGGTGATGAACTCTTCAAGTCAATCCAACATTAACCAAGAAGGCTGTGGGCAGCTGATTGGTGTGATTGCTGGTTGGTTTCAGTCCATCGCAGCCTCAGTCTCCCTCAGTCACCCTCCCCAATCAATCACACTAAAGCCTGTTATTCCTTCATCAGAATTTTCTCCTTATGCTTATTCTAGTCATAATTTTCTGTTCTCTCTTAAAATGCAGATAAACGTTATGCGTAGTATAAGGTTAGAGTGTTTGTCTGATGGCTTGGGGGAGCTGGCTGATGCAGGGCTTTCCAGGATTGAAAAGTTTTGAAAGACTAGAGTCTCCTCCCATGAAAGAGAGAAAGAATGTCTGGAAGTAAGTTCTCTCTTTAAAACATTTCCCAGGGTAGGTCCCAACTAAGGGAGTAGGGATTTACGGTGCTAGGCACTATGCTATGGGAAGTCTTGGAGCAGTTACATAATCCATTCTTGTCCATTTTAGGAAATTGGCCTTAGAAATCCTAGGTTTGGGATCCCTCCAGCATAAAAAGATAAGGTACATGTTGGACTATAGATTCTCTAGTGCCCAATACAAATAGAATTTCCTTCTGATAGATGTATAGGAATTAAAGCATCAATTCTCTTGAACATTTAAACATGGTTGTCATTATTTTTAAAAAGATCTTAGAAAAATATGTTCTAGGCTGTTTTCTTATTAGGCAATAAAATTACTTGAGTTCTGATATGTTGGTTAAAAGTCAAAAGAGCTTGTATTTGAATATAGTTATACAAGTACAACATTGAAAGGCTGTTTTTTGTCCTGATAATTAGACAGTAAATTGTGACTTATATAATTAAATACTGATTTTCAGTTAACCAAGTAACAGTCTGGAAATTTAGAAGTACTTTAGGATATTATATTATATAAAAGTATGCTTATGACACATTTTCTTTCCTCACAAATTTAATACAATATTTTAATTCTTGAGGTATTTTTAACTGGTAATATGTACATGTGATACAAATAGCTAAACTTACAAAAGCAATTCTTAGTGAGAAATAAATATTCTTCCTATCTCTCTTCCCTAATCCTTCAATTTATTGCCTCAATTTATTGTGTTTCCTTCCAAAAATAATCTATATTGCTATGAGTTTTCAAGGGTATGTGTGTGTTGGGTTATTTACTCTTACACATTGTGTTCTTCATTTAACAGTGTATATTGGAGATTATTTCATATTACTATCTGTAGAACTGTTTTATTCACTTAACAACTACATAATATTCTATTGCATTGATTGATCATAATATATTTAACCAGTTCCTTTTAAATGGACATTTATATTGTTTCAAATATTTTGCTATATAGACAATCCTGGAAATTACATTCTTATATTTAAGTTTTTTCATATAAAGTATGACTTTACTGTTAGAATAATGCTATAATTGGAATGGCTGACCAAATACTGCTATAATTAGATAATTGTTTCTTGATAGAAATGCCATTAGCATGAATTAAAAATTTAAACTATAGCAACATAAAATGAAGACTTTTTTTAACCAAGGTGAAGTGTAGTTGGTCACTCAATTGTGCAACTCTGGACTAACATAGTCAAATGAGGCATGGTTTCAGACCTCAAGGATCTGAAGAACTGTAGAAAAAAATAGCAGATGTTTAGAAAGCATGTACCTTGAAAACCACTTTAACATCATCCTTGTAAGATTTGTTTGCTAATCATAAACTTGAATCTAAAAGAGATATTCAAATATTCACACACATACACACACACATGTATCCGGACTCCAAAATTCCTTAACTATAGAAAGTTATTACAATATTTCTTTTTCAAAGGTAAATGTGTTTTCAAGTAAAGTTTTGGTAAAAATATCACCAGGAACAGTCATCAAACCTGTCTTGGAGTTTTATAAATAATTGGCAAAGTTTAAATAGTTATGTCCTTTGTCATAGGGCTCATGGAAAAACTGATTGGAAAACTGGTCATCACTTACAGGTGTCTATTAAGTAAGCTCACTGAGAACTTTAAACTAAAACATTCCCTGCTTTTAATTTCCAAGGTATCAGACTCTTTGGAAAACTTTGCATGATTATGGACAATTAAAGAAGCTTCAGTAACTTCATGGGACAAAATTAGAAATGCATTTCCTTCTAGAGAAGAAAGGGTGTGGTTTCCCAGAGCAGCACAGGAAGGGTTAAACTATCACTTTCCCTGATAATTTCGTATCTCTTGTATAAGATTGCTAAATGTCAAAAAGTGTTTATTTTTTTGCTAACAGTATAAAACTGAACATACTGCGAGACATAAGGTAGCAGGTGTCTTGGCTCTAAACTATCAAGTCTGTGGGCATTCTGTTATAACAGGTGCTCCAAAAAATTTGAACAGATTTTAACAAGAGCTGTATGGGCTTTTTAATTAGCCTAGTTATTCAGCATGTGTAAAAAAGCATTAGGTATGTGCTTAAAACATCATAGGGTCTAAAAAACAAATGTTTCCCATAGTCACTCTTGCTTTCTGGCTTCTCTTTGCTTTCTGCTATTACATTTGACGTATGTGTTTCTTTTATCATAGAATTTCCCCAGCTGAGGCAAGAGCATGACAAAGAATGACCACTGATAATAGTAATAAAGTAGGAGATCCAGGAAACCGCTCTTAGAGGCTGTTACATAGAGACTCTGCACACTTTTAACAGAACTCAAGTTTTATTCATTTTAGGAGGTAACCTACCTTTCCTGGAATATCTTCTTTTAAACAATTCATGTGTTTCATAAATAATCTATTACTAGAAAGACTTTCCATCAATCTCTTCAATATGGAAAGATGAGCTTTTACTGGAGACTTATTTTTAAAAATCTAGGGATAAATAATGATTAAAAATAATTCTTTTTTTAACTACTGTTTTAGGTCATTATGTTAACATAGATATTAATTTAAGATCGCCTTTTTCCTTTTGTTTTTATGTTTTCTTTTGAGAGTTTCACTATGTCACCCTCAATAGGGTGCTGTAGTGTCACAGCTCACAGCAACCTCAAACTCTCAGGCTCAAGTGATTCTCTTGCCTCAAGTCCTAAGTAGCTAGGACTACAGGTGCTCACCACAATGCCTGGCTTTTTTTTTTGTTGAAGTTATCATTGTTGTTTTTAGCAGGCTCAGGCCTAATTTGAACCCACCAGCCGTTGTGTATGTGGCTGGCACCCTAACCACTGGGCGTTGGATGCTAAGCCTGTTTTTATGTGTTAATGTTACATTTGATCATTGGAATCCAATGCATTCATTCATTGATCCAACAAATATTTATTGAAAATCTATTATGTTGAGTTTTTGTGTGTTTAATATAGAGGAATAAAACAGAGTTCCTATCCTTAAAGTACTTAAAATCTATATACATTATAATGCAGAATACATTTGACACCTCAGGGTATAACAACGTTACTCTGGGAGTTGAAGGGATGAGGAGATTTACATTGGGTGAAATCAAAGAGAGTTTCTTGAAGGAGGGGACGTTTGACCTTTATCTTGAAAGTTGAATAGAATTTTTGAAGTCATGATAGAAGTTGGCATTTAGGGCTCTATTACAGGCATAGGTTATAAGGACATTAAAGTTGGTTGGGTTATTGATTATAATTATTACATATGTTGTGATTACTGTTTCAGTTTTTAGATATACAGAAGTACAACATAGACTTTTAAAAAATTAAGTAAATAAAAAAGTACCTGATTATTTATAGGGTACCAGGTCTAGTTCGAAGGGCTTTGCCACTTTGCCTCAGTTGCTGTTTCTGAAGACCTTGTGAAAGGTGTCATTACACCTGTTATATGCATAAGGATACTTAGGATCAGAGAAGTTAAGTAGCTTATTCAAGATCATGTGATGAGCAAGTGTCAGATTCAGAATTTGTATTTAAACCTGTCTGGTATCTAAGTACATGCATTTAGTCCCCCATAGGATTGCGCCATCCCTTTGCATTTAAAATGAGAAGGAATCTTGTGGATTCATCTTGTAGATAAAATTCATACATTCTCCTTGGGGGAATAATTGGTTCTTGGGGGACAAAATGTCCTCTTGTATATAAATTACAGATATACATGTAGTGCATACCCAGAGATAGAGTATAAATTGTGGCATTCATAATTTATGATGGAGGGTCATATGGATAAAAGAGTCCAAAATGTTCCCTGGGTGATAGTGACAAAAGGGTGGGAAAAACAGACATAACTCAAGCTTCCTCATTTTTTAAGTAATAGATGAGGAAAGTCAGAGAGTGGAATGACTGCCTCAGGCACGCACCAGTCAGTGGTATATATGCATGCGTGGACTTAAATAATCATCCCCTGTTTTTAGAGGCAAAGTGCACAAGAACCGTTCATCACTTTACCAAGCTCAGTAATCCCACGATGTCCCTCCCTTTAACTTGATTTCCTTCTCGGTTTGTAGTGGGCTTTTTCATGCTCTCATTTCACTTGTAAGCTACAAATAACTAAATCCCAACTTTTTGGAGGTCAAGAACAGGGCGTGAACCAGCCCTGAAGCTAAGTCTGGACCCTGGAATGTGTGTCCCTGGAAGCTGCTGTGTTTTGGGGTGCTCCTGAGCTGCCCACCTGGGTGCTAGAACATGTAGTGGTGCTTGTCATTATGAATTAATGCGTGAACACTGGCAATACCAGGAAAACGAGGGCTCAGAAGGACTGAGAACTGTTTTGTCTTTTCAAATATTCAAGTATTAGTTAAACTCATTTCTCGTGGAAACTAGCAACACTGACTCATTTGCCGGCTGTTGGACATCTGCTCACATGCTAAAAGTGGCCTGAGGTCTTGAAGAAAAATTGGACAATCAGCAGAGCTTTTACCTTAGGGTCAGGTGCTCTACTGGGTCTCAAACTCTGTTACTGTTAATTTGCTGAGAAGTGGCACCCTCCAGTTGTTCAGGGCCAGACAAGGGGTTTATCATTAAGGAATAAGTATGTTGAAGTTCTTATACGGTTTCACTTACACTCTTGCTGCACAGAAACACACAATTAAATTTATTGAATAGCGAGAGAATTTTTTAACCTATTGATATGAATTACTCAATTATACTTAATTTTTATATATCAGATATTTCCACATATTCCCTCTCCCCTCAATAAGAATACAGAGAAAGGCGGCACCTGTGGCTGAAAGGAGTAGGGCGCCGGCCCCATATGCCGGAGGTGGCCGGTTTAAACCCAGCCCTGCCCTCCAAAAAAACTGCAAAAAAAAAAAAAGAAAAAAAAAGAATACAGAGAAATGTTTTCTTTCCACAATCTGCCTGGTCCTGCTATTTCCACTGATCAATGTTATTACTTTCTTGGTTATTTCTCTAAAGTTTCTTTATGTTTATAAAGCAAAAATGAAGATATATTATTCTCTTTCCTGCTATAACTATAAAAAGCATATTATTCACACTGTTTCATGTCTTTTTTTCCCACAAATAGTGTATTTTGGAGGTACTTTATATTGATATATGGAGAGCTTACTACACGTTTTTCTTTCATTAGCAGCTGGATAATATTCTATTATATGGATGTACTTTACTTACGTGTATTCTTATGGACTGACTTTTCATTTGTAATTTTGCTTTATTATAAATAATTTTGCAGTTAATAACATCTTGCATTCACCATATATGTGTGTAAGCATATCTGTAGGATATATTCTAAGACGTAAATTTGCTGGACCCTAGAGTATATGTATTGATAAGTGGATCATTTTGCTAAATTGCACTTTCTAGGAAGAATGAGGGCTGTCCAGAAAAATATCTAGCAATGTATTATGACAAATGGAGACACACAGATCTGGATATTTACCAGTTGGTTCTTAAAACAGAAATATTATGAACATTTGTTTCTTCATAACATTGTCAATAGTACATCAACAAAGTTTTTACTGTTTTCCACCTTATTGGGTTTAATTTTCAAATCACTAATTTTGAGTGAGGTCAAATGTCTTTCATGTGTTATATAGAATCATATAGTTTTCTCTGAGAAAGAAAGATTCATATACTTTTCTTTGAGACAGAGTCTAACTCTCTCACCCCACGTAGAGTTCTGTGGTGTCATAGCTTGCAGCAACCTCAAACTCTGGGGCTCAAGCCATCCTCTTGCCTTAGCTTCCCAAGTAGCTGGGACTACAGGTGCCCACCACCATGCCCGGCTAGTTTTAGAACCATATTTTAAATGTATGAATCATCTGATCATATCCTTTATATTACTGAATTGTTGACCTTCTATTGATTTCTAGGAGCTCTTTATTCATTGTAGAGTCTCTCATATGAGGTTATAGATATTTGTTCCAATTTGACATCAATGATATCAATTTTAAATATTGAATAATTAAACTTTTATTTTTAAATCACTAGCATGAGTTAACATTGCTGAAAAAGATTGCTTCACATCATTTATCACATGATACTTAATTTCTCACATTATAAACAAATAAATAGGACATTTACAAAAATAATCACATCTATGAGAAGAATTATAGCACCTAATTTAGTGTTACTCTATTTGCTTTGCTTCAGATAAATAATTCAGAGTACCAGCTGCCTGCCTGTGCTGGGGTAGAGGTAGTTTTGTCATTTATTTGCCTACTGCACCTAAATAAATAAGTCCAAATTGCTAAGCCTGATTTTTATAATCAATTGCAGACTGACCAAGAAACCTGAAAATGTTAAATTCAGAGTTTGGCAAAGTATCTAACATTTTGGGTTTGTAAAATATTTATTATGTTTAAAACATCTCACTGTTGTTCCTAGAATAGGAAGGATTTCTATTTTTGGCTGGCATTCATAGGGCTCAGCTAAAGAGCGTCCCCTGATTGGCTTATCTTATAGATTACATTGAACTATATGAACTTGGTGTTTTACAGGTAAAAAGGGGTTGACTGTTGGCTGTTTCATACAGTTCAACCTATATCCCAAAGCCTGATGCAGTTCGAGAGGATTCAGCTTTTACAGCAAAAGCCTCAATGCTTTCAATATTGGGAGGACTGGAGCTCCCAGTATCCACATAGGTCTATGTCTAGGAAGTTGGGGTCTTAAAGCTCTCCGGCAGGAAGCTAGGCCTGCAGTATCCAGCAGCCACCACAAGAGGGGGGGTTTCTCTAGGAAATGTGAAGATTCTGAATGATTTTTCAGAATAAGAAAGCAGTATAAGCAGTGTGGGGGTAGGCCCTGAGGCCGGCAATAAACACTGGATGTGGGAAGAGCAGGGTGAGTGATTGCATGTTAGGCCATTACCCACCTCAAAGGGAAAATCTGTAGTTTTCTGTCTGGCAAGTTACAGTTAGTCATGTTTAGAACAGGCAAGTCAAAACGAAGGGACATTGCAGTGATAGCTAACTGCTATTTTGGTGGTCTAACTGTGGATTTGGTAGCCAGAATCAAAACACCAAAAATGACAAGCAGAAAAAGTTGAATGTGTATCTCTTACACACATGAAAATATCAGATTCTTGGAAAAACTTAGGATGACATAGAGCTATGGTTGCATTTGCCCTTTGAACAGCATATTCCCATCTCAAATTCTAGCTGCCTTGCTAAAAAGGCAGTGCACTCTTAGCTATATGCCCTGTGCCGGGATGTTACACAGGTCTTTACATCAGGCAGATAATGCAAAAAATATTTTCTTTTGTATTGGCACAGCAGTTAGTTATCTTTAACTCAAAAACTGTGCAGCTTGACTAATAGGCTGCTTGTCCTTTGTTCAGCTTTGAATGAGAAGTGGAAGTTTGCTGTAAACATGAGCAACACGAGGCTTGTGTAATGCCTCTTGGCAGACTGGTGCAGGAAGTGGGGGGACCCTAGGCTCCTGTGGCTGGCTTTTACATCTCTAGTTGATAAAGGAATATTGCAATGGTCAAGCCTCATAAATGAGAATGTTAAGTGGTCTTAAAAGAAGCTATTCAATTAGAGGCATTTTTACTAGAAAATTAAGAAATAGAAAAAAAAACCTGAGAGAATTAGAACAACAAATTATGATATATTCTTCTGACACTGAGTTTAGCAGTTCTGGTCATCTTACATTGTCCAGCATCTAAGGGCACTTAGAATTTAGGGGTTCTTGGATTCAGTTAGTGAACTGTTATAATTTGATATAGAGATAATAAATAGGTAATTATTTCTCTTCTGCACTCCCTTCCCCCCAAGTCCCCACAAATACTTAAGGTAACTGGGGAGTTTTCCGATGGTGGCATTTTGGGACTCTTTTCCAACTCCAAAATAAGCTGTCATGTTTTCACTTATTATGCTGAGAAAGAAACATGGATGTTAAGTTAAAAAAAATGTGAGCTTCAGCTTGTCCTTGTGGATATGCATGAAAATGGCTGTTTTATGCATTGCAGCAACGTAAGCTGCCCTGTCTCATGCTAAGAGGAAGCAATTTACCAGTAATGCTGGTGCCAGCTTAAGATTCTCAGTGCATCACAAGTGAATTACCATGTCTATAATCTCCAAGGAGAAAAGAAAATACTAAAACAAAACAATGCAAGATGCACAAAACCCAGCCAACCAAACCCAAGGAGGATATTAGAGCAAATTTTGGTAAAAGGCACAATTCACTTTAGAGATAATTGGTTGGATAGATTTGTGGGAGGCACTTGAAAAGAAACACCTTGGTAATAAGGGAATGGGGAAGGGCATGGTCTCTCGTTAAAAAGCACGAGAGCATGTACATCATTGCTTGGCAGTCTCCACACCCATGGTGTGAATAGCCATGGGAGAAGTTACTTGGGGCTCCTATAAGACTGACTGCTACAGCTTTGAGGTACTCTGGTACCTCTGACCTGACTGAGACAACAGGCTCCCCAGCACCTATGGGGAACCATACCCCGAGCGAGCTTGTACAGGGGTCTACGTCCTGGCAGTTTCAGGGGCCGGGGCTGGTGACCTACCATCCCGCCTCCAACATAGATTGCCCTGCTTCATTTCTGAAACAGAAAGATTTTGCAGGTGAGTGGTAAACAGGGATTTGTTGATTGTTCTTGGGGCTGTTTAGTGCTCTTAGGGGCCCAAAGATGAGTAATATTAAGACAGTGGGTCTTGCATATATGTGTATGTTCTATGAATCCACATGAGAAGAGAAACATTTTAATACTGTATATGTATTTGCCATAATAAGTGCTCAGTAAATTTGTTATTAAAACAAGTAAAGGGATCATGCTTAGGGAACTCTTGTATATAGTGTATGAAGTGCATCACAGATAATAAATGTCGTAAGTGTGGTTTGAGATATAAATGGAAGAGATGGTTTCTGCTGGGAGTAGTGGGTGGGAGGCAGTTGGTATCTTCCAGCTTCAGGCCCTTGAAATATGAAATATGAATTGTGGCCTTTCCCTGACCCCCAAATCTCACTTTAATTCTTAAACCAAAACAAGGGAAAAGTGATTGGCTTTGGGAGAAGTGGAAAAGAGAATTTATTAGAGTACAAAGATGGTGGAATGGCAGAGAGACACCCTTGGAACAGTCCAGAGGCTTTAATTTTAATCCTTTCTTAGAGATTACTCTGACCACATCTGTTCATGATATTACTCTATTAGCAAAGGGGAAGAGCCAGTGCTTTGTGATAAGGGCTCACCTGGGGTCAGAGTGCCTGGAGTACAGGCTGTTTGAGTCAACAGATGTTTTTCATTATTGTAATTGAGCCCTCACCTGCCCCCAGGAGTAGCAAGACTTGTCCTAAGATTCACAACTGAGAGGGAAATAGAAGATCTGAATTGCTATTTATTTTTTCCCTCTTGCTCCTGAGGCTTTTTGTTCCAGTTTCCTTGAAAAAGAAAGAAATTTTGGTTCTGGGTATTTTTCTGTAGCTATTTGTATTTCATAGGAATGTGGACTGTCTTATAAGGAACTCAAGAGTTTTAGAAATTCTCAGGTCTTAGGCCAGGTGTAGTGGCTCATTACTGTAATGTAAGCACTCTGCAGGATGGTGTGAGCTCAATAATTTGAGACCAGCCTCAGAAAGTGTGAGACCCCCATTTCTACTAAGAATATAAAAATTAGCCGGGTGTTATGGTGGGCTCCTGTAGTTACAGCTACTGGGGAGTCTGAGGCAGGAGGATTGCCTGAGCCCAGGAGGTTGAGGTTGCTGTGAGCTATAATGATGCCATTGTACTCTCTATTCAAGGTCATGGTAAGATTCAGTCTTATACACACACACAGAGAAAAGAATTTCTCAGGTCTTGTTTAAGGTTGGTAAGCCATCTATGACATTGTAACCATTTTCCAAAAGGACTTTAAGGAAAAGTGAGATAAGTTACTCTGCCTAATCATATAACTCATTATTGGATCACCATAAGACTCTTAGAAATTCTTTTTTTTTTTTTATTAATTGATTTCTGCGTACATTGATGCAAACATGGGGTACATTGTGCTGTTTCATATACAAAGACTGAAATTCTTATTAAAAATTTTCTAGGTGAAAGAGGGGAGTTAAGGAAGGCTTAGAGAGAAGTGGGGAATCAGTGGCCTTGGGGCCAAATATGGCCTGCTGGTCCTTGACTGTGGCCAAATGAAGAATCCTGAAAGCACTAGGCAGAGATGGTAAATGTGCCTTTTTATCTCTAAGTGGACTCCAAGGCCCATAAGTGAATTATGTTCTACAATAGAGCTATTCTTAGTGGGACTTATGAGAACACTAGGTTTCATCCTCAAGGATCAGGACTAGTGCAGTTTCTCCCACTGGATCCATAAGACTGGCCAGAACTTGAAATCAGGACTTGCCTTTGTGTTATGGCCTCCTGGCCACAGATACATGTTGGTGGCAAAGTTAGAGAGGACATATATGTTCAAGAGGGTTCTGCCTTCCGTGTAATTTCCAAACATTTCCCCTATTTATTTCCACAATTGCTTTGCATCAATCAATTATCCATTTTTTAGCATTTTTCCAACATCTATTTTTAAATGTTTTAGGATTTTAGCCTGATGTTCTTGGGTCAGGAGGCTGGGGAAAACTTGAATTCTCATAAATTTTCTAAGGATGCTGAGGGTATACTTCTATGAAGATGCAATTTTTCTCTGGAGGCTTTGCTTAGCCTAGATGATTGTTCTTCCTACCAAATGGAACCAGAGACTTATAGGGACACAAGGATTCATTCCAAGTTTATAAAAACCAGACTTGGGATACAAAGATTGTGATTCTTTCAAGATCAAGAGAATTCCAAGAGGAATTTGAGCTAGTGAATGACTGTTGGGGCTCTGAAGTTAGAAATTTGGACTTACCAGCTTCAAGCTTCCTGACAACTTCTCTCGCAAAAACCTAGGGCATGAACAGGACTGTTTCTGCTTGGAGCTCTCCCTGTTTGTTGGGCCAGGGTCTGATCTCTGGCCTCTGTCTGCTCTGGAGTCAGGCCATTACAACTGGGCTTGACCAACTTCAGGGCAACTCCTTGTTCCTGCTTCTTTGATCTACAATAGACCCTCCACCACCCATCACCAGCCTTAATTTGATGTCAATCCCCATTGCCTGCTTCAGGCAAGGCTAGCAGTTCCTTTCCTTAAAGCACATTTCTATTTATTTTGCTATAAAACACACATTATTCAAGGTTAGTAAAATGTTATGTGGAACTCAAACCTGAAATCTGATGGGCTAGGGAGTGCTCCTTGTTCTAGATGGGAATAATCAGCTCAGCTGACCAGTTGGGAACACAAGGCATGCTGCAGTCCTGGGGCCAGATGGTGGATGGAGTCAGGCTGGGTCACAGTCCAGTACCAGCTACAGCCAGCTGGAGCCAAGGTCCTAACAGCCTCAGGGAGAACTCCTCACAATCAGGGTTTTATTTGGAGCTTGAGACAGCAGCTGGTTTGGTTACCCAGGTCTTCTCTGACTTATTCTGAAGACTTACAAGAGATCCCAGCACAAGTATTGCTCCTTGGGAGAATGAATTTTAACATGTCTGTGTCTGAACCAAAGTCAAATTAGCGCTTGGCATATTGAGCTTCTGTGGAATCTGATTCCTCACAGGTAAATGCACAACTTGACCCTTGCCTGGAGGACAATTAACATTCATTGTGCCCTTACTCTCCTAGAACTCTTGGGAATTTTATATAGGGCTACCTCATGCACTGGATTCTGTGACATTTTGTGTGTATTTTTGCTGCCATTTTACCGCAGAGAAAATTTAGGTTCACTAAAGTAAGGAAACTTGTCCAAGCTCACATTATCAACAAGAAGTGGAGCTTGGTTTAAACCCAGGTCTGCTGGACTCCAAAGCTTTCAACTCCTTTACAAAATAGGAAGAGAAATCCCTGCAATGGGATTGTGATTGGTATGATTATTTATATCATAAAGGATTTTTTTCATGTACATATACATTAAACATACAGAATTCCCTTTAATTCTCTAAATATTCGTGGATTTCAAAATCTGATTTTGCAAAGATCAAGATATGCTACTTTACAGCAAAGTGTTTTGTTGTGTAAAGCAAACCACAACCTGTGACTTTTGGGTCTGTTTTCTTGGCAATGTTTAAGAATGATTTTTTTTTTCACTTAATTACTTCCTGGCTTTTTATTTGGGTTGCTTTATCCTTCATTTCCCTCCACTATTATCTTAATTATTAAGCTTTTCAAATGCGATAATACCTCTTCATACATACTCAGGAATACAATGTTTTCATTACCTAGCCATTTTGTTCTAGAAAAGGGATATACAACTAATCTTGGATTTAAGAAGAGGCTTTGAAATCCTGGAAATAAAAAGCAACAACTGCAAAATAACGCTGCCCTCCCCTTCTGTCTTGCTGCCTCCTCTGCTGGTGGCCTCGCTTGCAGGCCCTGGTGCTGGGCCCTTGTGCTGAGGACCCTGATCGCATTAAGCCCATTAATGATCCATTTGTTTCTTCTTCTCCTGCTTCCACAGAAGGAAATGCATTATTCATGGGTAACCTTTCTCCCCTCTCCCTTTGCATTTTATCAATACTGTAGACTCTCTGAATCTCAGGTTGTTGTGTGGGCTGTGATATTGGCTGTGTTGGTGGCTCTGATGTGAAATTACGCCATTGTCATCAGACATTAACAAGGCTGAAGGAAACACCTGCGTAGCAGCTCTCTGCTTCACTTAGAACTCCAGCCGTCCTTAATGGCTCTCAACTGACCCACTTCGGCAGAAAGCCAGTTGAACCTCTGTTCTGTTCCCTTGGGGCAATGCCACTTGCCTCTTGTTTATCTAATAAATATCCTACTGGCGACTGAAACCTTCTCTGGAGGCACAGGACTGTGAGTACTCTTTTCTCTATGCTGTGTTTGATCATCAACACCAGCAAAATAAAGCTGTGTCCTGAGAGGTTTATCTTTAATTGGCTGGGCCTGTTCTCCAGTACTTCAGGGCCAGGGTCCTGGGGGAGGGAACTCAGTGCCTTTCCTTGTACTAGTAAGTCCTGCTTAAAATGGTTGTTCCGTCTTCTGCTTAGGTACGTGTGGCTTTTTAAATTTAAATGAATAAAAAATTGAAATTTCAGTCGCACTAGCCATAGTTCCAGTGCTCAAGAGCCATGTGTGGCTAGTTCCTGCTGAATTAGACAACACGGTGGAGTTTCAATCATCTTAGAATAGCCCTGGTCTAGCAATGATGAGAGCTCACATGTTTCGAGTACCTGTTGTGTACCAGGAAGTGTTTCTAGCACTTTATATGTGGGGGTTCTCTTATTCCTTACCACAAACCTATGAGCGAGGTATTGTTACTTGTCTGATTTGTAGATGAGTTGCTGCAAACACAGAGTTTATTTACATCTTAAAACCACTCACATAGCACAGAGCTTAGTGTGTGGAGCAGACAAGACGGACACAGGCGGTCTGCCTCCAGAGCCCAAGCTCTGCACCTCCCACTTCTTCACACTGGATACATTAGGAAAAGACTCATTGCCTTTGATTAAAAGAAATGTTTTTATTTTGGCCAGGTGTGGTGGCTCACGCCTATAATCCTAGCACTCTGGGAGGCTGAGGCGGGTGGATTGTTTGAGCTCATGAGTTTGAGACCAGCCTGAGCAAAAACGCGAGACCTCCCCCATCTCTACTAAAAATAGAAAAACTGAGCCAAGAGAATAGCTTGAGCCTGAGTTGGAGGTTGCTGTGAGCTATAATGCCATGGCATTCTACCCCAGGGAACAGATTGAGACACTGTCTCAAAAATTTTTTATTTTAAAATCATGAAAGTCTATTAATCTAGCCATCATCACTTCTCTGCCCTGACCCTGATCCCAGCAGATGGTTGACCTTCCATTTTATGAAAAGGAACAAGGCAGACACCTGGTTCCCTCAGCCACTTTCTTTGTTCCTTGAGTAGTGTCCAGTTTCTTCATCAATTTCTGTCTCCTTTCCTCTCGTCTCCTGCTGGGAAGGGCTAATTCCTTTACTGGCCTGCCTGAGCTCATCCTTTCCCATCTCACACAGAACCAGGCTGCTGTTATTTACTTTTTTCCTCATCGACTTCAGTTTTTCCCTCCTGTAAGATTCTTTGTCTTTGCAGAAAACATGCAGTACTTCTCTGACTCCTTTGTTTAAATATGCCAGCCTCTCCCCCAGGCCCCCTTGAAGATGCAATAGGCAACATTCAGTCTTGTCTCCTTCCCTCCCCCAGACCAGGCCACCAGGCTAGTGCACCTGTTCAGAGCTCCTGTGATCTGCCACTTACCTGATTGCAGTTTCTATCACACTGGGTTGAGCAGTATACAGTAGAAACTATAAGTTGACCACCCAAGGGACTGTAACAAGCTGGTCAACATACAGAGGTGGCCAACATAAGGAACTTCCATTGAGTATATGTGGTGCATGTCTGGCTGGCCTATGAAAATTAGGTCAACTTAAGGAGATGGTCAATGTGGGGAGGTGGTCAACTATGGAGGTTCTACTGTGTTTACATTTCTATTTATTAAATTTTTTACTGCTTGAGAGTAAGGATAAAATACTAATCATCTCTGAATCTTGCCAACTAGTACAGTGGGACAATATAAGCACTAAATAAACATTTATTGGAATATAATGACTTATTCCAAAAAGAAAACAGCTACGAATACCTAAACGTGTCAGGTATTCATGCTCTATTTCCTCCTTCTTTATTGGCTTTTGTATTTTATTCTTAGACTTCTTGAAAATTTATCTACAATCCTTATTCATTACTATTAGTCTTTATCTCCTTGTAATTTGGCCTCTTCCCATCGGATAAAAGCAACCTCCTATACACAAGTGCATTGTCTGTGCCTTTGTTAAGGTAACTTTAGATCATAATCTTTAAAGAGTCATTCAGAAGGGCACAATCCTGAATGGTCAAATACCGCAGGAAAAAAATCCCTAAAGTCCAAAATTCTTTTTTTTTTTCTTAGACAAAGTCTTACTCTGTTGCCCTGGATAGAGTGCCCTGGCCTCATGGCTCATAGCAACCTCAAAATCTTGGGCTCAAGTGGTTCTCTTGCCTCAGCCTCCTCAGTGAGTAGCTGAGACTACAGGTACTGCCACAAGGCCTGGATAATTTTTCTGTTCTATGGGCTCTTGCTCTTGCTCAGGTTGGTCTTGAACTCTTGAGTTCCAGTGATCCACCCTCCTGGGCCTCCCAAAGTGCAAGGATTATAGACATGAGCCACCACACCTGGCCTTAAAGAATTCTAATAAAAAAGAATTCTTTTTTATTATTTATTTATTTATTTATTTGTTTATTTTTGGGACAGAGCCTCAAGCTATCCCCCTGGGTAGAGTGCTATAGCATCACAGCTCACAGCAAACTCCAACTCCTGGGCTCAAGCGAGTCTCCTGCCTCCGCCTCCCAAGTAGCTGGGACCACAGGTGCCTGCCATACAACGCCTGGCTATTTTTTGTTGCAGCCATCATTGTTGTTTGGCGGGCCTGGGCTGGATTTGAACCCGCCACCTTAGGTGTATGTGGCTGGCATCTTAGCCACTTGAGCCACAGGTGCCGAGCCAAGTCCAGAATTCTTAATGTCTAAAATGCTGAAAACCAAAATCACGGGATGGTTTCATCATGTCAGGGCAGCTCTTATGTGCAATTTCTGTGCAATTGCCTCTAATCTATGTAATACACTTTTTTGTATGGTGAATTATTTTTAGTTTTTTTTTTGTTGTTCTTTTTTTGTCTTTGTTTTTCACTTTTAAATTGTCAGTGCTATTTTTTTATAATTCACTATGCTATGTATTCCATCTCATTACTATTTCCAATACTGGAGGTATAATTTATATAGTGACTTTCAGAGAGCCTAACTTTATGCATTTTTGGAAAACCTGACTTTGTAAAAGTGCATTATCACAACTTGACTTAGATAAGATATAGCATTATGTGTGTATGTAAAAACATTGCAACATCTTCAAAAAAGAGATGTATTTCTTGTATATCTGCATTTGTGAAAGATAAAACCTCTTTGAGATTTTGGCTTTGGGTAACTACATACAAAGTGGTGACCCATGAGCATTTCTTTTTTTTTTGAGACAAAGTCTCACTTTGTCAACCTCAGTAGAGTACTGTAGCATCGCAGCTCACAGCAACCTCAAACTCTTGGGCTTATGCAATTCTCTTGCCACAGCCTCCCAAGTAGCTGGGACTACAGGCGCCTATCACAATGCTTGGCTGTTTTCTGGTTGTAGTCGTCATTGTTTGGCAGGCCCGGGCTGGATTCGAACCCATCACCTCTGGGGTATGTGGCTGGCACCCTAGCTGCTGAGCTACAGTTGCTGAGCCACCCATCAGAATTTCTGATTTATCTCATCAGAAGACTGATGGTGGTTAGTCATGGTAATTCAGATGACTGCAATTTTATAAGCTGTGTGCACACAATCACTAGTCATATGCATTTATACATTTCTCTTTTTGGCCTATTTTTTAAGAATATGGTTTGTTTGTTCATAACTGTTACACCTGTGTGACTGCCAGTAGTATACCAGAGTGTGTAACACTTGTGAAATGTGTTTATTATTATTGCCTATTTTATTGTGCAGAGTGGCCTATGAAGTGTTCTGTCTTGTTTTTGTTACCCAAGTAATTTCCTTTTAAAATGTAAATAAGCATGTCTTAAAGAATTTTAAAAGTTATTTTTAAAATTCTATTTTAGACTTTAGGGATGTTGATCTTTCAGGATTTTAACATTCAGGATTATGCATTCAGCACTGTGCCTTTCAGGATCATGAACACCTCCCCCTTGATAGCACAGTTTTAAAATGCAAAGTACTTGACAATGATGACTTTTCCTTGAAAGTCTCATCCCCCTTAAATTCTGTTTGCTTTTATTACTACTTTGGTCAAATCATTTCTTCCTGATTTTCTTGCCTAGCTTTTGCTCTTCTAAAATTCATTAATTATGGACAGTCCTTAAACTTTAGGAATTCTCTCTCCCCTTTGTGATGTTACATATTCCTATATCTTCATTTATTTTCTCCATGGGAGTGACTCTTGTGTTTATATTCCAATCATGTCCTTTCTTCTTAGCATCTCTGTGTCCTGCTGGTTCTTTAAACTTAACATTTGTAAGCTAATTTAATCCTTTTTGCTGTTAAACTTGATCCTACTCCCGAATTCCAAATTCTTTGAATGGCAATGCTATTTTGCATTACTGTATTTCTATCTCAAAGTCATCTCTGATGTTTCCTATATCTCCAATTGCATATACCCAATAAGTCATTATATCCCATTGAGTTTTCTTTGAAATTGCTCTCACTTCTGTTCCTTTCACAAGGCTGCCTTCCTAATCAAGACCCTTATTTAGCTCCTATTTGTACTAATCTTCCAGCATCAAGCCTCCCTGGGCTTCTAATACATCCTCATACCACTGCCAGAGTGATCTCAGACGACTCTGATTATATCTGATTATGTCTTCTCCTTATTCAAAACATCTTTAATGACAGCTCCAGGCCTATTTAATAAAGTTTGTATCATTTGCTTGACAGTCAAGGACCACATGTAACAATTTTTCTTTTCATTTTTATCTGATTGTTCTCCTATATATACCCTGAACTTCTTGTTGTTTCCCAAAATACTTTCTAGTCTTTCACCTCCACAATTAAAAAAAAAAAAAAAAAATATATATATATATATATATATATATATTCTCCTATTGGTTTAGGTTGCCCTGGCCCACTCCCCTCTCTTCTTCACCTCCAGTTCTACTTACTGAAGTACTTTCTTTTCAATGTCATTTTCAAATGTCATCTGCTCCCTGAAGACTTCTCTGATGACTGCAGCCAGGAGTGGAGTGATCTGGCCTGCTCTGAACTCCTATCACAGTCTATCTGGGCCACTGTGGGACAGGCTGCCTTGTCCTTGTCACCTGATCTTATGTCTTCTCTGAGACAGTTCTCCCTGAGTATGAATGCATGTATAAATTGCATTAGCATCTCCACTATGAGAACTTGAGCAGGAATGAAAGAAGAAAACCTGCCATTTAAATAGTGGCTGGAAGGTCTATAATGTATCTATAATTTAATCTTTCTTAAATCCATTTTGGATGAGGTGAAAGAGTATCGGTTATAAGTCAAGGCTTGAAGAGAAGAGAGTTAAATCCTAATCCTGGCCTCATTGCTAGCCTTTCTGTAATGTGCACAAATGCTTTCTGTTCCTTAGGTGCCTCTTCAAGGGACTTGGCACACTGGTCTACCTCAGAGGAGCCACGGCGATAACTCCCTTCACAGCTTACAGCCCAGTCATCATGCTGGCCTATTGGGTCTTCTTTCCTGTGAGTTCCCATGATTTTTCTTAGATGCCCCACCAACTTACACCTACTGTTATGGATTGAATAGTGGCTCTGAAAATGTATGTCTACCCTTTAATCCCTGGAACCTGTGAATATTACCCTAAGTCATAAAAGTATTACGATATATGGCAAGAGATACGATTCAGTTAAGGATCTTGAGAAATTTATCCTGAATTATCTGAGTGGGCACAACTCAGGCCATGACATAAATCTTTATAAGAACTATCCATGGAAGGGGATGTGAAGACAGAGGCAGAGATTGGAATCATGTGGCAAACTAAGGAACAACAGGATTGCCAGCTGCTCTGGGAAACTAGTAGGGAGATGTGGGAAGAATTCTGCCCTGGAGTCCTTGGAGGGAGCATGGTCCTTTCAGCACCTTGATTTTGGATTCTGGCCTCCAGAATTGTGAGAAAATACAATTCTGTTTTAAGCCCCCACATTTGCAGTAATGTGCACAGCAGCTCTAGGAAACTAATAGCTCCATCCCATCCTGTGATATATACCTCATCCTAGTGTTTAATATTGGTGCCCATGTTTTGACTTTCTTGAGAGTATTGTTAACCCCTTAATTTTAAGGGAGTGAAAAGGGTGTTAAAATTAAGGGGTTAACAACTACTGTGCTAAAACTTTTTCTTTTAATGGTTATTTATTGAAACTCTACCACATACAATTTTAGGTCCCAAAGTTACATGCTCAGGAATGGAAGAGGAGTCCTTTTCTCTCCTAATTAAAGAATTGGCCATGCAGACTCTTAGTGTTCTTAAGAGTCTACTGACTCACCATGTTCACACATGGATTGATAACAGGTGGCAGTGACAGATCTGCTGAAACACAGAAACTTGCAAATGGGATTAATACCATTGTGGCCACACTAGGTCATCTCTTGGACCATAGGCAGAGTACCCTAGTATTTATATATAAAAAACTACAGTGTCTGATTATGAATGAGGCTGATGGCACCCTGGATGGTGGGTTTGAAAAGAAATTAAAGCAAATTATGAAGCTTCTGCCAACACACAGATAGACCACATTCTTTTCAGCCACACAAACTCAGAAGTTGAAGACTTGGTTAGAATTTCTCCAAAAAAGATTCATTGCATGTTGGTATTGATGAAGATAAAGCTAACATAACAGTGGATGGTCTTGAAAAGAGATTCCTTCTGCTGTTCACATTCCTAAAGAAGAACTGGAAGAAGAAATTGATGGTTTTCTTTTCATTTTGTAAATCTGTGAAATACCACTGAGTTACAGAACTATATTAAGTTGCCTATACTGGCCATTCATTTGCAAAAGCAAAATAAGTATCCAACCACATTCTTCCAGTTCTGCAATGCAGATTCTGGGATACTACTGTGTTTAGACATGGTAGGGAGAGGGGTGGATATTCCAGAAGTGGACTGGATTATTCAGTATGATCCTCCAGATGACCCTATAAATATATTAATTTTGTGAGTAAAATAGCCAGAGACCTAAATGGAAGAGGATAAGTCTTGTTCATTTTGTGCCCAGAAGAATTGATGTTCTTTTCTTCCTTAAAGTAATCCAAAGTTCCATTAAGTGAATTTGACTTTTCCTGGTCTAAAATTTTTTTTGTTTCTTTTTTAATTTAAAAAATTTTTTTTTCTCACCCCCTCCCCCCAACCTGGTCTAAAATTTCTGACATTCAGTCTCAGCTTGAAAAGTTGATTGAAAAGAACTACAGTCAGCCCAAGAAGGATGTAACTCAGACATACGAATGCATGATTCTCATTCTCTGAAACAGATCTTTAAATTTGCCTCAAGTTGCTCTGTCACTTGTCAAGATGTCTCCTTTGTTGATCTGAATATGGACAGTAATGAAGACAAGCATAAAAAGAGAGGAGGAGGTGGTGGATTTGGCCACCAGAAAACCAAGAAAGTTGAGAAGTCCAAAATCTTTAAAAACATTAGCAAGAAATAATCTGACTGCAGGAAATTCTCTCACTGAAAATATGCCTGCCTTTCATCTTGATTTACTTTGTCCTGATGTGGATTTTTACTTTTCCTTGCTCTAACAACTGAATTTTCATGGAGTTAGAATTTGGATTGATCTAACAAGAGTATACACTAATTTGGGTTGTAAGCACTGAGCACTATTATTTCCAAGCAGTCTCCTTTTTATTTTCAGGATATAAAACAGACTTTTCTTGGTTGTCCAAGGGCAAAGCAAAATTTTTTTTTTGGGTCTTTGATGGGATTATATAATATTTTAATTTTAAATATGCCTCCTCAAATGTATATCATTATTTTAATAAAATTATTTTTGTACCTTTGGAAAATAAAGCCTCTTAGGATCAGGATGAAAACTTCAACTTCTCTTTCTAATGAAATGTAGGAGCTTATTCTTGAGAGGATAGCTGGTTTATCTATTGCAATGAAAGTTGGAGATGTTATTTAGGCAATGAGACAAAATACTGCTGTCACTAAGATTGGTGAGCTGTCCCATATAGTGTGATTATGAATTTGATATTGTCAGTAAGGAAGTCCTCAGAAATCAGATGAAATGGGAAAGTAGGCATCAGGTGAGAAGTCTGTTCCTGAAAGGTATATCCATTTGATAGGTATAAGTGAAATTAAGTGCTTCTTGTCACTGGGTCACATCTGTTAGGACTCTGCCCATCTAATCTATGTTATAAGCTGATATTATGCTGCAAAAAATTTTTGCAATTTCTATCATTTTAGTAAGTTAGAAAATACATGTAGAACTATCTAAGTAGGCCTATTTTAAAGGGAAGTGAGCAAATTCCTAAGAAATGTTAACTGTATATTCATGATTTCAGTTCATAAAGGGCATAAAGTTTTGTCAGAATAGAACATAACAAATCTTTATAATGATATATAATTTTTCAAAACATACTGTGACACTTGGAAGTCCCTACGTGGAAAGTTCTGTTGGGCAACCAGTTTAAAAGGTGAAAAACATAAGACTGGGGTCTGACAGCCTTAGAGCACTAATTTGAATTGGTGGGGCAGGAGAAATGGCTGGAGTAGAAGGGTAGAGGGCATGTTTATGGACTGAAGGGAGATAAGATGGGCTGGTGTGTGGATTTATGTTTCAGAGGAGTGGGGTGTTTTGGATACATAAGTTGGATCCAGATTGTTAAAGGTCTAGGATTAGTTTTCTGTTTCTGCCATAACTAGTTAACACAAATGTTGCAATTTAAAACAACACAAATTCATTATCTTACAGTTCTGTAAGTCAGAAATCCAGTGAGCTTAATTGGTTTCTCTGCTTTAAACTCATAAACTAAGGTGAAAGTATTGGTGCAGCTGGACTCTAGAGGAGGCTCTTCTTCCATGCTCATTCAGGTTTTTGCTAGAATTGACTTCCACGTGATTAAAGGACCGAGGCCTCTGTTTTCTTGCTGGTTATTGGATGGTGGTTGCTTTTGGAGGCCACCCGTGTTCTTTGCTCATGGACCCCGCCCTCCATCTTCAAAGCCAGATCATACTTTGAATCACTCCTGTGCCTTCCTCTTTTGCCGTATCACTCTGATTCTTCTGCCTTTCTTTTTCACTTTTAAGGGTCCAGGTGGTTATACTGGGCTTAACTGAATAATCCAGAATAATCTCCCAATTTATCTAGTTTAAGGTTTGTAACCTTTCATCTGCGAAGTTCCTTTTGCCTTGAAAGAGTATTGCTACATGATGTTCTCAGGTTCCTGGGACTGAATGCCAAGCTGAGGAGTTTGAATGTGATAGAAAAGGTAATTGAGGAGCATTGTAGGTTCTTGAACAGGGGTGAGGTATGTAGGTATGGAGGATAGGCTGGTGATAGGACATACCTTCAGATCAGTATTACTAACTAATCATGTGATAAGAGAAGCTGAGGAGGGACATAGGGAAAAGAGAAGAAAGGGAAATAGTGGTGGTGGTTTTTGCTCTTTCTTAGTTAGACTCAAACAATTCTGCTCTGACTCAAACTTGTAAGATCCACTCAGTAAAAGAAAATCCCTATAGCTAATCATATGTGCTCTCTTTAAAGGGCACTTTAGCCAGTGTCTCTTACAAGGATGGGGAATCATCCTCCCCCAGCCTCACTCATGTGGTTTATCAAAATAATTCTTCTAAACATTTGCAACACTTTTTTTAAGAGTTATAAAATAAATATTCTTCATTTTTATTACCTTTCCATCAGTGTTTGAGTCTATTTTGATAGCAGGGCATCTGAGGTGCTATCCCATAGTGCTATCCCACTATGCCTCCAAGCCCCAGGCCGGCTCTGGTGATATCCACTCATTTATTCATTCATGAGCCCTTGCTATGTGCAACTACTATTCCATGTTCTGGGGTTATTACCATGAGAAAAATCCTTTTGCTCATGGAACTTACCTTTGAGTGAGATAGGAAAGTCACGAATTGATCAAATATTTATCAGATGATGCAAATATGAGGAAACGAAGCAGGTTAGAAGAATAGAGTGGTGAGTGAAGATGGAAGGTGACATTTGGAAGGATCTAAGGTTTAAGCCATGTGGCTATCTGGATAAGAGCGTTTTAGAGGCAGTAACACTTGTGATGACTCTGAGGCGGGAGCATGCTTGGGAAATTAAATGGAAAATAAGTGAGTCCAAATGGCTGAAGGAGAGTGAGGGAGAAGAAGAATGTTTAGAAATGAGGTCAGAGAGGTGTTAGGCAGTGCCATAGTTAAGACATCTGTTATCGGTCTGAATTAAACAACATTCTAAAATTGGGTCTGCCTGCTCTTATTCACTATTTACTCCAAGATTTTAGTATGATTACTGTACAGAAGGATTTATTTGTCTCAAGAAATTTGGAGCAAAGAACAAAATAGCATATTTCAAGTTCTGGGTATAGATTGCTGTGAAAAATTAACTTGTTATATGCATTTATTGACTATTGTTTATAACATAAACAAAGCTGCTCTTCTTCTATAATAAGAAGAGTTGGTAATATTGTATCTTATTTTCCACTCTCAATATTATTATACAATAAAGAGCTGAATATATAATATACTGCTGAGTGGGTAATGAGCAGGATTCAATCACACATTTAAATGAATTTAAAAAAATCTGAACCATGTCCAAGTTCTTCCATCTAAGCATCACTTAAGAATCTGTTTGTTCAGTTGAGTTTCATCTCTGCAGCTGCCAAGGCACTGCAGATCTGCCAGCTTGACTCTCTGATTGCAAAATAAAGGGTGGTCACTTAACAGTAGATATGAAAAATAGAGTATTCTGTGAAAAGAACAACATTATGAGAAATCCTAATAACAAAAAACTGGAGGCTTTGCACCCCTTCTGCCCGAGGGCAGTTACTTTTGAGAGGGTATTCTCACTTTCCCCAGATCTAAGCAGCCTTTGGCGGGGTGTGTGTGCTTTTGGAAGATGGATGCACTTTGCTGCAGCTTACATTCATAAATATTTTTGTAGTATAATAGGTTGTCAAAACAAATCTGTGTTTTCCATTTGTGTGTGCGTGAGTGTGTCAGTATGCCTCTTCATCTTTTTGTCCATCTAGAGGTAGAACACAGATAATTTACTTTTCTCGTTGTGGATTTTTCATTACAGTATAGATTTGTGCAGAAGGGAGTCATGATGAACAGGTAAATAAATGGCTATATTAATCTGTGGGGACAGCTCCTATGTCTCTATTTTAGCAGTTCCATGTCATTGCTGAAAACCTGTGATTCCTATTAAGCATTTTCGATGGACAATCTCATCTGCCCGTTGGCATTAACTATGTCATTGAACTGGGGAGAGAAAGACAAGGTGGTCTTGTTGACAATACAGTTGTGCCTCCTGTGGGAATGTAGCATTGTGTTCAAAGGGCAGGCACCACGTTCTGTCAAGTTTCATCACTTATTCACTGCGTGACCTTAGGTGAGTTCCTTACCTTCTCTGAGACTCCATTTTCTATTTTGTAAAATGTGCAAAGTAATGCCTATTTTCTATAGTGGTTGTGAGAATTACATGACACAATGTAAGCAGAGTGAGTGCTTCATGTAGTGTGTGCACCTGCTAAGGGCTCTATAAAATGGTAGGCATTTCTACTATCACTTTTTTTTTTTTTTGGCTTATCTCTTTTGATGGCACAGCATGTAGACTTGGCATAAAGCAGAAATCTTTTTTGTGCATGGAAACGTAGAGCCCTAGAGGCTAGGCACATCAAACTCTGCAACTCAACTTATACCTTCTTCTGAATTTTTCACAATATTTTTCTCTTTTCAAGCAAACTTGGAGAAAACATTTTGTTGCTTGGTGCCTGAGTTGGCCAGCAATTCTAGTTTCCAAGGAGATTGTAATGGATGTATTTGTGTACGTTGATTTGCCTCAATTTTTAAAGAATTTCCTAAGGAACTCTTCTAAAGAAACAGGACATAATGGAAATGCTTTTTCTTTTTTTTTTTTTAATAAGCCATAGAAAATTGTGTGTATATGTGTGTCTCCTTAGTGATCTAAAACTTACTTAGAAGTGGTTAGGCAAAATGGAAAGATTTGCTAATGAAAGATTTATCTTCCCATGACTGCAATTTTCTATTTTTTTTCAAATTAATTTCTCTGAGTTGTTTTCTATTACAAAAAGCATTTAGTGCAATTTCGAATCATAATTAAGATATTCTATACCATCTGCAGTGCTTGATGTCATCCTCTAGGTTCACTATGGTTACATCACAAAAGAGGCTGGAGCTAAGTCTGTTTTTTTTATTCTAGAAAACCAGCACCACCCATGCAGTCTTTATCTTTTCTAGGTATCCAATACTGGTTAATTGATAATAAAGGTTTCCTCCTGGTACACAGTTTCTAATATTGCTTGGGTGAAGAACTGTACATTAGCATTTACAAAATTATTGATTTACTGAACAGAAAAGGCTCTTAGTTTTTTTTCAAAGGCTCTTAGTTCAAGTTCTAGATCAACAATAGCCCATATGACATTATACAGGCCTTTCTTAGTCTCTCTGTTTCCAATCAATTGCCAGATGGGATAATAAACCTGATACAGCTTTTAGTATTATAAGGAGTGTTATTAATGTTGGTTTTTAACATATTTAAATGTTGAATTTAAATTTTTTTTTTTTTGGACACAGTCTCACTATGTCTCTCTTGGTAGTTCTCTTGCCTTGGCCTTCCAAGTAGCTGGGACTACAGGCACCCACCACAATGCCCAGGTATTTTTTATTGCAATTGTCATTGTTGTTTAGCTGGCCTAGGCTGGGTTCAAAGCCACCAGCATTGGTGTATGTGGCTAGTGCCATAACCACTGTGCTGTGGGTGCTGAGCTTAAATGTTGAATTTTAATTTAAAGCTTAATGTCTTTCTTTTTACAGAACATTTCTATTTTTCACTCACTATTAAGTGGCCACCCTTTATTTTGCAGTCAGAGAACTCAGTTGACAGAATGCAAATGCCTTGGGTCCAGACTTGACTCACTCATTCATTACTCATTGTGCCTTCCTTCAGCATCTTTATCACAGGATAAAGAGCACAAACTTTAGAACCAAGAGAATTAGGCTTTACACCCAGGCTTTCTTACTAGCTTTGTGATCTCAGCAAAATTACTTCACCTTCATGAGCTTCCAGATTGACATCTATGGACATAGGCTGTTGCGAAGATTACACAAGAAAATATAAGTGGAATACCTGCATAGTAGATGTGGCTCATACATAGAAGATGCTCTATCACCAAAAGTCACTTTCCTCCTGTGCATGTGGGCATCAGATTCATGCAGTCTTTATCCTCAAGGGAGTTTACAATCTAGATGGGGAAACATAAAAAAGAACAATCATAAGACCAAGGTTAAGCAACAGCTGTCCTTGTCCTACTAAAAAATGAGCATGTGGGTAGTTTGAGTGAAAAGAGTGAATGATAGCCACGGTTCAAGAAGGAAGTCTAAATGAATCCCAACTGGCAGCCAACCTCAACTTCTTGTACTGAAGCTACCTCTTTGCTGATGCCTTGTTCACCGATGGCTAAGTCGTAGGGAGACCACAAAAGTTAAATCTCTCATGCCTGTTTGCTAATCAAAGGCATAATGTTAGCTATACGTTAGTTGTGTTAGATTATTGGTCAAGAGTAGGTTTTCCTGATTTCTTTTAAATGGATTAAGTGTAATATCAATAAGCTTTTAATTCTATTTAATATTTGGAATTTAAAATATATGCAACGGGCTGGGAGTGCTTGGGGATGTACCCAGCCCCCACAAGCAGATTTGTTACCACCCCATCTGCCACCCCAAATGCTAAATCCCAGGAACACCACTGCTTTGCAGTATGTTATATTTTACAAGACTTTGAGGGAGAGAAACACAGAAAGATAGTGACAATTACTGCAGGGTTAGAGAGACAGAGAGCATAAGGTTAGAACTAAAACTTCTAAAAAGCAACTGGAGTGTTGAAAAAAAGGAACAGAGGGAAGAATTGAATATATTTATGAACAGACTAAAGGTATTTATGTAGGCAGAGAGCATATGGGAAAGGGGGAAACGAATCATGGAAGAAGACAGCAAGTCTTACCACACAAGTATTTTCATCTTGAGAAGTGTGCACACGGGAGTGTGTGTGTATGCACACGCAAGCTAACTTTTTTCACATATGCACATGATTTGAAGAAGAAAAGTCCAATTCATACCACATGAGAGAGGAAAATCTACCTCGAGGTTGTCATGATGGTTAATGTGTCCCAAAGTGCTGTATCTCTAAGCTTATATCTTCTAGGGGAATTCTGTAGCAATTATAAAGAGAAAGCCAGGGAGGGGTTGTGTAGAGCTGAGGTCTGTGTGAATATGGTAATCTCCTCTACTTCCTGGCACTTTTAGTGCCTCTCCCTCCTGGATTCAAGACTTCCTATCATGCCAAGGGATTGGTGTTGCCAATGCCCAAGTAACTTCTACTGCTGGTGTCTCTTGCATGAATATGGAGAAAATGGGAGGCTTGGAGAGACTGTGGGTTTTTGAAAGATTATGGCATGGCAGGTTTGAAAGCTTCTGCAACTTGGGGCTGTAGAGGTGGGGAAGAGGAGACAAACTTGTCCCTAAGTGTCTGTGATGAAGAATGTCTTATCTCATTAAATGTAATTATAGCATTGAGGATAGAGTGAAGGGGAATATGTGGAACAAGTGAGGGACAGAAGAGATAAAGTACAGCGGGGGAGCCCAAGAGTAATGCAGAAAGAAAAAGTACCAGATAGGGACCAGAGCTGTTAACAAATGTCTGGACCTAGAAGATATAAGAAAAGGATCCAAGAAGGTGGGCCTACATGAGGCCAGAGCTTAGGCACAAGTGGGACTGCTCTGCCAGTCGCTAAGTGGAACCACCTGAAGTTAGAGCTGAGCGGCCAGTGTAAGGCCCAGAGTCAGAGCAGTGACACTTGTATGAAACCCAGGGGCTAGAGTGGTACTGCATCTGCAGGGATCAGGTCTGGAACTGAGCCTCGTGGTAGAGAGAGGGCATCCTCTGAAGTCTTCTACACAGCTACTTGGCACTATTTTCTGCTCAAAGCCTTTTTGTGGACTCATAAGACAGCAGAGAGCCTTGAAAAATCTCCTAACCGTAATAAGTTCATAAGTAAAAACCTCCAGATAAGTAGAGAATACACATCTTAAAAAAAAAAAAAGAACTTATATCTAAGGAAGTAAAGAAAATGGAATAATTTTATATGATTAAAAATATAAATACTTTAATAATCTCAGATAAAAGAAGTAGCTATCTATAAACATTCAGACAGACATAGATACATAAAATTATGACATGACTAAAAGTGGGTTATTAAGAACAAATAATGAACAAATAATGAACAAAGCTCTTCTTTCATCTCCTTTTGGATGCTTCATTGAATAATGACTCTGTTTCTGGAGGAATGGGCACCAAAAAAAGTTTGCCGAAGGGAGGCTCACTATTCAGCAGTCCCTAGTGCAATTTGGGAACATAGATCTCCTTTTGAATGCCAACTCTGAATGATTGGTAGTGGCTGTCTAAAGCTGTGTTGAGAAGGATTCTGAGGTTGCATGTGGTTTCAATAGGAAAGAGTACCACAATCAATTGTAGATGCATGTGGCTACATATTTGGCCTGGGGAGAATCCCATCTGCCAACCATCTCTGGAATACTGGGTTACCAAATTTGTTAAAGACTATCTTTACTATGAGGTAACATAAGTAAATCATGTTTATACAGACATGAGCTTGAAACCTTCTCAGATTGACTTAGCTATTTCAAATCCTAGTACTCAAGACAGTCATAGTAGGACCAGCAGATGGGGGAACCTCTGCACTAGTTTATGTGGAGTTGGCCTCTTATCTCTCAAGATTTCTGTTGGTAAGACAGGGTTTTTGAGAATCTGTCACTATTCAAACTAGTGTGTAGAGTTGAGGACTACTAGGACTCTGAGAAGACTTTTGATGTCCCTGCTCAGTTCCTCATTTCTAGTCCATTCTTCTCAAACACCCAACATCTGGGGCTGATGCAGCTTCCAGCTGACTTCCCCATGCCCCATCACCCTATCAGGCCACAGGGTATTGCTCCGTTAAAGATTTTATTCAGGTAGTTCTTTCCTTGTTGGCTTTTCTTAAATATTTTGATTTCCCAAGATAATTTAAGATCTCTAATATTTTTCAAAAAGTCTTTCTTGGGGCAAATGGTTTACTAACAAAAAACAAAAGGTCAAATGGTGGCAAACAAGGGGCTTTAAGGAAGGAATTGTGGAATCAGAGGCCTGATGAAAAGATAATATGGTTCTCTTTGGATGAATTGCTGTGTTGTAATAAATTAAGAAATTCGGTATCTGACAGGTCTAGGTAGAATTTTGACTATTCTAAATACACAAATTTGAGAAAGTCATTATTTCCTCACTTGTGGAATGAGTATGATAATATCATACCTCCCACACAATGCCATTTCTATAAATGTGTGACATATTAATAACATCTAAGCCAAAAATGAGAGTTTCTGTTCCTTTTATTATCTGGTTTCATTGTACAAAAATTATTACTATCCACCTTAACTTTTAAAGAGTTCAGATGAACATCATGCTAATATTTTAGTATTCAAACTCCTGATTAGGAAAGTAATTTGTTATCTACAGCAAACTTCTCATGTTTTAATTTTTTCTATAAAATGTGAAAAAAGCTGACTCTCACGTTGATTGGGCTGCCTGGAAGGCAGGGATGTGGGACTGGGTACCATAAAGCTCATGGACCACCGCCCGCTAACTAAGTGGGATCTGCTGCCTGAGTGGGGGAAAATAGAACCAAGGAGGAATCGGTATCCCCTTCATGAAGTGCCCAGTTAGGCCCCGTGGACCTGATTTCTTGGCTATAGACAAAGCATGTGGCATTCTCATCCTTTTCTATGCTGCCAAGTTTGCTCTACACTGTCCTTCGGTGCCATCCAACAACATCCTGAGCCTAAGGCACCTGAGGTCACACCTGCTCAGACAGAGCTATAGCCAGACTGGCTCAATTTCAGATTGAATTTTCAGTTCTCCCACTGGCTCGGATACTGGCAATCTTCAGCCCTTTCTCAACCATCCCCAGGCATCTATGTGCTGAGGGCAGGATGGTGGGTCTGGGCAGCATTTCAGCTAAGCTGAGCCTCCATCTCTGCAGGATATAAGGGCAGTCCCTTGGAGTTCTACATCCCCTTGATCACTCTTCTTACAACAAACACATTTCACTGCCATACCAAGTGATGAGAGAAAATGGCCTTCCTCCATATTTGGGCTATAAGGACATATAGGGTGTCTAGGCTACAAGAAAGGATGGGAAACACTTAAGTGTCCCATAACCATACAGGGATTGCACAGGTTTTGGAGTCAGGAAACCTGGATAATAATTCTGACTATGATACCCAAGAGTCTCATTTTAAGTATAAACAAGCAGGTTGTACTGCATGATCTATGCGAGGATCTGTTCTGGCCCAAACTGTCTTTAGTAATCTGTGCAGGTGGCTTACAGTCATGATGGGGAGATTTCAGGGCTTGTGGTCTTCTCCTGTCCTTTGCCTTTCCTGATTCCATGCTCTTTTTCCTCAATGGAATCCTTATGCACTTTACAATCTTCAAGGCGTTTATCATGTTCTGCCTTAGAGTCATTTGAATTCTTGACTTTCACCTCCTACAGTTTGTAAGTATGGAGACTTCAGGAATGGCATTTTATCTTATCTACTTTGGTTTTGCAAGCAAAGTGCCTGGTACATAAATGTTTAAGGAGTTGGATCCTCGGTGTCCAGTATGGGAACCATGAATAGTCAACTGTGCTTGCCTTACAGTAGGTGCTTGATGGCTGATTCCCAACTCTCTATTTACCCATCCCAGTCAGTATTGTGGACTTGGCTGGGCTGATGACTAGCAGCTGAAACCTTTCATTGCAGATTGTTTGGGGTCAACTTGCATGTTTTGTGCCCTTCTTTAGCTTTTGTTTAGATTATAGCCCTTAAATGATCATTTCCCTTGGGGTTTTTCCCCTCTGTGCTAAAGATGTCATATATCAACTATTGTAACCTGAATTGTCTTGAAACCCCTGGGATTTGTTAAGAAAGATTTGAGGCTTAATTGAACAGTGACTTTAAGGCAGCGGTCCTCAAACTTTTTGAACAGGGGGCCAGTTCACTGTCCCTCAGACCGTTGGAGGGCCGGACTACGGGCTCCAGGACGAGGTGGCTGCTAAGCAGGACAGGCAGCGGCGGCAAAAACACCTGGTGGGTCGAATAAATGTCCTAGGTGGGCTGCATGTGGCCTGCGGGCCATAGTTTGAGGACACCTGCTTTAAGGAGCCAAGTGGTTTTGTAGGAAGCAGATACCTGATTAATGGATATAGGGATACCTTTTCCCTTCTTTTATTATTTTTTCCTACTTAGTCTTAAAGTTGAGAGACCAAAAGCAGTCCACAGCAGTTACAGTCATCTCCATTTTAATCAGTTTATCAGTGAATTTGTAGACTACTTGGAACCCCTGTATCATCAAAGAGAACTTGAATAGAAAGAGCTCTATGATGCTAATAGCTACATTTTCATTTTCCACAGTTCTCTGAATTTCTGCCTTTCAAATTATTCTCTACAGCATCACTTTGATAATTCATGATGTCAGTGGGGAGCAAGTCTTCAGGATTTGATGCTGATTAGTTCTGAGAGGGACACTGAAGAAATGCAAGTTATAGATATAGTTGACATTTGTCATGGTTTTTGACTGCCTAGTACTTGAACACTCTGCCTAGGTTTGTAGGAATTTTCATAATATGTGGCCAAGTTCCCCATCACCAAAAAAGCTGAAAATGCCAGATGCTTGCTTACATGGGCATGTAACTGGGTTCTACCAACTGGTGCACTCAGCCCATTTATGGAAGCTGATGAAACAAAGAAGCCCAGAATACTTGAATTTTATACTATAGATGGATGGTGGTCACAGCAGCAGCCACCTAGAGGTTTCTGAAGTGGTTGTGACAAGTTTTATTTGCAGTGTACATTGTCCAGCAATGGGGCTGTTAGAGGTGCAGATTCAGAGGAGTGTGTCCAGTGACGCTTCTTGATTCTCTTTCTAGGATCAACCAGTGCTGTGGTGTGATCTGGAACCTTGTTCTAAGCTGCACAACCTCTAAGCCTAGTTCTCCAGCCCTCCTGAAGTTCTGTGAACTATGAAATATATCTTAATAAATTCCTTTTCTGCTTTAATCAGCTGGAGTTGATTCTTGTTGCTTGCATCTGAGAACTGTGATTGATACATTAGCCCATGTCCCCAAAGGATTTATAATCTTGGGGTAGAAGTGATAAATACACATGAAACATTTGGGATACATAAAGTAGCATGTCAGATTATATCCAATAGGTTGTGCTTCCTACAAAAAATACTATGTAAATAGAGAATAGGAAGAGAAGTGGAGTGTAGTGATTTAGACTCCAGACTCGATCAAGGAATTACCAAATCAAATGCTTTTAAGGACCATGCAGACAGGAATAAATGAATGCAGCTGGTAGGGCTTTAGGGAAAATTAAATGAGACCATGTTTATAAAACCCAGTGCATTGTTTATAATACATGTACAGAAGTAGTACCATGGTAATAATAAAAACAACAGGGACTTAACCAATAAAAACAGTCCTTACCTAGTGCTTACTGTAATCCAAATCCTGTTCTAGTGCTCTATCCTTAGAGTGAATATATAGATTCAGCTTAGAATTTACTCTAGATTTTTCACTTTTTAGCAGTAATTGTGACAAGTTTTAAGCAATAGATTATTACACTACTTCTCTGGTCTATAGTTTCCTCACCTGTAAAAGAAATGTTTAAAATTCAATATTGAATTAAGTTAGACTTGAATTAAATAATATTGAAATAAGTCAGAATGAGTGTCATTGCTTTGCCTAACCTGTGATAAAATCAACCAGTGATGACTTATCTCCTTTTTCTAGCTCCTTCCAGATACAATGTAAGTAGCACTTAGTTTACACAGTCTGCATTTAGGGTGCTCACTGTTAAGGTAAAGTGCCCTTAGGAAAGAGCAACTAGAGACAGCTAACCCCTCTCTGTTTGCATGTTAGGAAAAGTGTTCCAAAGAGCTATCTCTGCTGGCCACTTGGTACACCAAGTAGATAAGCCATGGTCTGTGAGACACAGCCTGCAAGAATGGCTCGTGGGCACAACTACGGCTAAGAGACTGATGTATGTAAATATCTGCCAAAATGAATGTTCTATTTACATTTTTTAATATTCAGAAGTTAAAAACACTTTAATCTTTAATGTAGACTATGCATTACTTTAGGGGAAAAATTTGTTTCTAAAATAGTTTTTGAATAGTCCTATTTTATAAATCCACCAGTAAATTTAAAAATTGTGTTGGTTGGCGAATAAATATTTCAGAAATAATATGTACTTATTTTTAGTATCTGTTTACTCTCAGAATTTATTTAAATTAATAAATAAAATTTATTTAAATAAATTAATATTTATTATTGGACAGTAAATTACAAGGCACCTTCTTAGGTTGTATTTACTCATTAAATCCTCACAATAACCTTCTGAAATCGATTATTTTTAAACATTTCTTTTACAGGTGAGGAAACTACAGACCAGAGAAGTACAGTGTAATAATCTGTTGCTTAAAATAGTTAATCATGCAAACAGATTTTTAAACTTGGAAATCTGGCTTCAGAGTCTTTGTTTACAACTATTGCACAAAAATAGGCTTTACGGAAAAAATAGGATTTTAGCCCAAAGGCCTGCCCTCCTCTCCCACTGGGTCACTTGCTAGCCTGTAACCTTGGGCAATTCAACCACTCCTCCGACCCCCACGCTTTATCTATAACATGGGAATGCCACTGCTTATCTCATAAGGTTGCTAGGAGGATTCAATGAATTAACATATAAGAAAGTGCTTTGCAAGCTGAAAATGCTGTACATATTTAAGACCATCATGTGCGAGCCCTTTCCGTAATCTAAGGCAGCACTGCGTGGGATGATGCCCCAGACTCAGGGGGCACACTGGCGACAGGCAATGACTCTCAGTTTCTCTGAGTTCTATCTCTGGTTGAATAAATTAGAAGATAACAGTTCAGATGTGTGTAGAGAAACACTCTGGTGTTATGTATCAAGAATCCTCACACTGGTAATATGAAGCATATGCGTGAGTGGTTGAATTGTTCTGGGCATGCATAGAGTCATAGGGTCAAAGGATCTGAAGGATTTAAAATCTGTTCTATTCTTTTAGAAGCGGCTGCCAGCAAAGAGAAGCCATTCTGGACTTGTGTCTCTGGTTCTGCCTGAAATCTAGGGGAAAACTGAAAAAAAAACACTGTCACTATGGATGGCTGATGGGCTTTTTAATAATCTCATGAAGGTAACCAGCCTGGCCATTGCTGGGGCTCTATCCCCTATCCTCTGGACATCTCTGGGAATTTAAATTGCCTTGAGTCTGAGCTCCTCTGACCTGCTTGCTTTGGGGCTACTACATAGATTTTCTGAAATGCAAATCTGATCACTCCACTGCCCTCTTTACAATCCTTCAATGACATCTCTTGTTCTTAGGATAAAGTTTAAAGCCCTTTGCATGATGGGGTGCATAGCCACTGTTTCCCCCCCCACCCTACTCTCACTCCACATAGTTTGGATAAATTTGACTGAATTACCTGGAACTAACAGTGGGTATGTGACTCAGGCTTGGCTAATCTGGGTATCACAGATTCATTCAGGAAGGGGCATAAGAGCCAATTCAGGCTATTAGGTCGGTCTGGAGGAGGATGTTCCCAGGTTCTTGGCTCCCAGTGCCAAGAATAAGCACTGGGGTCTGGTCAAAGACCAAGTGATCACAAATACAAAGTAATCACCAGCAACATACATTTATTACAGAACAAAACACACAAAAGGGGAATAGGTCTCACAGAGTAGGACCGGTCCTTCTCTGTGAGTGGGGAAGAGACTGGGAAGAGAAATACTCCCATCTTATATAGACGAATCTACCTAGTTTCCCTGCCTTGGGGGTAACTGACAGGTTAGGGTTACATAAGAAACTTCACACACTTGCGTCTTCCCTCAGGCACCTTCCTGAAGATCCCTGGGGGCTGAAATTTCCTAGTGTAACTAGATGCTAATGAGCCAAACAGGACCCTGTGGGTGTAAAGTCCTTGCGTGCTCCTTGCTAAATGTTCCCACTGGGCAACAGTCCCCAGCCTTAACTTGGTTCCTACTCTCCGCCCTTAGCCTCTCCTTAGTCTTCCGTGCTATGGAAGCTCGGGTGTCAGGCCCAGCCTCTCCTACCCTATCAGGGAAAGAAGCTACCCCCAATCCCAGGAAGAAGAAGAGAAGCTGGGGGCGTAGACCACCTGTCTCCCCTCCACCAGAGGGCGGGATGGGTCATGTGTGTGTTGTAGTGTAGCTATTGGAACCGACAGCGCTGCCCCCGCAGACCCCTTGCTTGTGGTGGCTCCTGCCTTCGGGTCCACTGTGCACTCTGTCCCATAGACTACAGCACACACTGTCCCATAGCACCAGGGAGGCCCCTCCTGGGTGAGAGGTGGGTCTGTTTGGCATGAGCCTGGCTGTGCTGTGGTGCAGGTGGTGTGGTCCATACCACATACATCCTTTCCAATCTATTATTCACCCTGTAATTAGAGTGACCTTTTCAAAACCTAAAAGGCACCGCCCAACAGGACTAAAGAGAGTTAGGCCCAAGTGGAAGATTCCTGAAGATCAGCTAAATACTGTAACCAGCTATACTCAAAAATTCTTTTACCTCTTAAACTCTCTTGTAACTGAATCACTGCATTCCACATTTTGTTATTTAAACTATTCTAAACATTTGTGACTTGAAGCCAAAAATGTCTTGCCTAACACGAGTATACAATGTTCTTGGTGTTGTGGCCTAGGCTCACCCCTTCTGACTCATCTTTCAGTTCTTTGGATACACCATATTGAGTTCCTCAGGGTACCGTGCTGTCTTATGCTTCTCACACAGGTTGTACGCTCTGCCTGGAGTGACTTTACCACTTTACTCTCCTCCTCCTCCTAATCTATTCACCATTCAAAATGCTGTTCAACAGCGATGTCCCAGAAGCCTCTCCTGAAACCTAGTTTGATCAGTGACTCCTTCCCTGTGTGTGCCTTCAAAACAGTTATCACTCCACCCCATCCCCCTGTGTCTACTTCTCTACCACTTCTCTAGAGAATGAATTTCTCAGGGAAAAGGATTGTGTGTCATTTAATGTACATCCCTATCTCCTAAAAAATAGTGTCCTGAGAGTCAATAAATGTTTGTGAAATGAATAGAGGCAATTTACACTTGGCTAAAATTTTCTCTAGTCTAGATAAGTTTTGACAGACTAAGGTAGTTTGTCTGATTGACAGTGTTTTTGAGGGGGCGTTCTGGGCCCTTTTTCTTAATCTGGGCCAGATTACATTTCTACTAAATTAATGCTTAGACCAAATGTCCCTTCATATTCTGATTTGTAAGATTACTTCCTCCCTATCACATGAGTAGTCTTCTGCCATGTGGGATTTTCCATCAGCTTCCAGGCAGACCTAGATTAGGCTGGACTTGGAGTGTGTTGCTGGCAGGAAATCTCAGACCAAACCCTGATAGGTTGGCTTGAGAGTAGTTGAGGTTGATGAACACAAGAAGATGATGCTATAACTAACATAGTATAGTAGTTCCCCCTTAGATCTGGGGGGGATACATTCCAGGACTCCCAGTGGATTCCTGAAACTGCAGATACAGTAGTACTGAACCCTATTATGCTAGATTTTTCCTATATATACATACTAATGATAAAGTTTAATTTATAAATTAGGAAAAATAAGTGATTAATAATAATAATTATAAGATAGAATGATTTTAGCAAAATAATACCACAAAAGTTATATGAATGTCTTATTGTATATAATATTTTCAAACCATGGTGGACTGTAGGTAACTGAAACTGTGAAGAGGGAAATCTCAGAAAAGGAGGCTACTTTACATCTAGAGAGTTAACTATTCATCTTCCACTCACTTTTCAAGACAATTGGGCTCTCGACTCCTCCCTAGAAACAGCTCTTGCTACAACTGATTGTTGCAAATCTGTGGACAAACCCTTGTCTGTCTTGAATTCTCCTCAGCACTTGTGCTGCTGTCTAATGATTCCTGTATCAAACACTTTCTTCGGTCTTCTTTGGCTCTCAGCTTTGTACTTACCTTCCTAAGTGCTTTGTTTCATCCTTTTTGGGGGTTCATTCTCTTCTACATAGCTAACAAATATTTGGTCTCTCAAGGCTCAGTCCTGGCTTTCCTCTACATTCTCTTCCTATGAGATCTTATCCTCACCTTTGGCTTCAGTTATCCATACCACATACATCACTTACAAATTGTCATCTCTAACCCAACTTTTCATCTAACTTTCATCCAACTTTCATCAGACTTTTAGGTATAATCATTACCTAATAGCTCTAATTAGATGTACATCAAACTCATTATGTCTGAAACCAAATTCTAGGTCTGCCCCAAACTCAGCCCTTAGTCTATGTTCTTCATCCTTTTACTCAAGCTAGAAACACAAAAGTCATCTTTGCCATCATGTTGGGCTTGTTTTTTGATCCCTCTTAAAGCCAGTTGATTTTACAGAGATAATGTTTGAATTTTCTCATCTCTGTTTATATCACTATCAGATCAAAGCTCCCACCCCCCACTAATCTCCTAAAAGAGATTCCAACTTATATTCCTTTTCTCTTCCAATCTATCATTCATCCTGTAATTAGAGTGACCTTTTCAAAACATAAATTTGTTTCATGTCACCACATTGCTTTAGAACCTTTAATAACATCTCATTGATTTTGGGCAGTGGTGAAATTTCTTAACACAACTTTCAGGACCTCACATGGTCTGGTCTTTACATGTAATTCCTGCCTCATCTTCTACTTGTATCTTTTGGTTTCTTTTTTTTTTCAGGTCACACTGTAATCTCATTTAATCCTCCTTATTTGCCATCTTCTCTCCTTGCATGGGGATTTTTTACATGCTCATTTCACTCTTCTGATGATCTGGTTATATCTACTCATCCTTAGATCTTAGTTCAGTGGTCACTTTTTCAGGGGAGCCTTCCCTGACGTTCCATCTCAGGTCTCTCATGTATTCTCAGGGAGCTGAAGATCTCTCCTTTGTAGTACTAACTACAGTTAAAACTTCACTTGTACTTGAATAATTATCATAGTCTTTCATTCAGACTAGACTGTTAGCACTGTAAGTACAGGGTCATTTAATTTTGCTTGCCTTTTTTTTTGTCAGTGAGGTAATACTATTAATGACTTCAAAATTCAATAACTTAAAACATTAATCGTAGTGTGAAAAGATGCTCAGTGTCATTAGTCATTAGTAAGATGCAAATCAAAACCAGAGTATAGTACTACCTCATACTAGGATGGCTTTTATTAAAAAAAAAAAGGAAAACCCAGGAAATAATAAGTGTTGGTGAGGATATGGAGAAACTGGAACCCTCATATGTTGTTCATGGTAATGTGAAATGATCCAGTTCCTTTGAAAAACAGTTTGATATTTTCTCACAAAATTAAACATGGAATTATCATATGACTATAATTTTACTGCTAGGTATATACCCAAAGGAATTGAAAACAGGTACTCAAACAAGCACATGTGTACACACTATAGCAACATTATTTATAAAAACCAAGAAGTAGAAACACCAAAATATCCACCAGTGGATGAATGGATAAACAAATTCTGACAGGCATACCTTGGAGATATTGCAGGTTTAGTTCTAAACCACCATAACAAAACGAATGTCACAGTAAAGCAAGTTACACATTTTTTTGGTTTCTCAGTGCATATAAAAGTTTAAACTATGCTATAAAGTGTGCAATAGCATTATGACTTAAATGCTTTTTTTTTCTGAGACAGAGTCTCACTATGTCACCCTCGGTAGAGTGCTGTAGCATCATAGCTCATAGCAACCTCAAACTCTTGGGCTTAAGTGATTTTCTTGCCTCAGCCTCCCAAGTAGCTGGGACTATAGGCGCCTGCCACAATGCTTGGCTATTTTTTTGTTGTAGTTGTCATTATTGTTTAGCAGGCCTGGGCTGATAAGAAATGCTAACAATCATTTGAAGCTTCAGCCTTTTTGTTGGTGAAGGGTTGATGAGGGCTGATGAATGAATGGCCAGGGTGATGTTTGCTGAAGGTTGGGGTGGCTGTGGCAATTTCTTAAATTTATTAAAATAATGAAGTTTGCTGTACCCACTGACTCTTCCATTCATGAAAAATTTATCTGCAAGATGTAATGCTGTTTGATAGCATTTTACCCATAATAAAACTTGTTTTAAAACTGGAGTCAATGCTCTCAAACCCTGGAGCTGCTTTATCGATTAAGTAATGCTTTAAATCTTTTCTTGTAATTTCAGCAACATTCACAACATCTTTGCTAGGGAATAGATTTCCATCTCAATAAACCTCTTTGCTCATACTTAAGAAGCAACTCCTCATTTGTTCAAGTTTATTATGAGACTGCAGCAATTCACTGACATCTTCAGGTTCCACTTCTAACTGCAGTTTGGTTCTTATTTTCACCACACCTGCAGTGACTTCCTCCACTAAAGTCTTGAACTCCTCAAAGTCATCCGTGAGAGTTGGATTCCATTTCATCCAAACTCCTGATAGTGTTGATAATTTTGACCTCCTTTCGTTAAACATAAATGTGCTTAAGGACATGTAGAGTAGTCAATACTTTCTGGAAGGTTTTCAATTTACTTTTCCCAGATCCATCAGAAGAATTACTATCTATAGCAGACATAGCCCTTACAAAATGTTTCCTAATAAGACTTGAAAGTCAAAATCACTCCTTGATCTATGGGCTGGAGAACGACTATTGTGCTAGCAGACATGAAAGTAACATTAATTTCATTGAACAGCTCCGTCAGAACTCTTAGGTAGTTAGCTGCATTGTTAATGAGCAATAATATCTTGAAAGAAATCTTTTCTGCTGAACAATAGGTCTCAAATATGGGCTTAAAATGTTCAGTAAATCATGCTATAAGCAAATATGCTATGTAAGCTTTGTTGTTCTATTTCTAGAGCATAGGCAGAGTAGATTTGGCATATTTCTTAAAAGCCCTAGCATTTTCAGAATAGCAAATGCACATTGGCTTTAACTGAAAGACACCAGCTGCATTAGCCCCTACAAGAGAGTCAGCCTGTCCTTTGAAGCTTTGAAGCCTTGAAGCCAGACATTGACTCTCGCTATGAAAGTCCTAAATGGCATCATCTTCCAATATAAGGCTGTCTCATATATACTGAAAATCTGTTTAGTGTAGCCACTCTCATCAATGCTGTTTGCTAGATTTTCTGGAGAACTTATTGCAGTTTCTACATTAGCACTTGCTACTTCTCCTTGCACTTTTATGTTATGGAAATGGCTTCTTTCCTTTGACCACATGAGCTAACCTCTACTAGCTTCAAACTTTTCTTTTGCACCTTCCTCACCTCTCTCAGCCATCATAGAATTGTAAGGAATTAGGGCCTTGGTCTGGATTGGGGAATGTTGTGGCTGATATGATTTTCTATCTAGACCACTAATAATTTCCATACCAACAATACAGCTGTTTTGCTTTCTTATCCCATGTACTCACTAGAGTAGCACTTTGAACTTTGCATTCACAACTTAGCTAACTGGTACCTTCCTCACTAAACGTAGTCATTTCTAGCTTTTGATTTAAAATAAGAGATGTTCGACTCTTCCTTTCATATGAACATGTAGGGGCCATTGTAGGGTTATTAATTGGCCTAATTTCAATATTCTGTGTCTCAGAATAGGGAGGCTCAAGAGATAGAGGTGGATCCATTGAAACACAATGTGTGTTAAGTTTGCAGTTTCATATGGGTGAAGTTTTAGTGCCCCAAAATAATTATAATAGAAACATCAAAGATTACTGATCACGAATCACCATAAAAGATATAATAATAACAATAAGGTTTGAAATAGTTAGCAAAATGTGACACAGGCATAAAGGGGACACATGCTCTTGGAAAAATGGTACCAATGGACTTGCTCAACAAAGGGTTGCCACATAGTTCGAATTTGTAAAGAAATATGATATCTGGCTCGGCGCCTGTGGCTCAATCGGCTAAGGCACCAGCCATGTACACCTAAGGTGGCGGGTTCAAATCCCCAGCCTGGGCTCGCCAAACAACAATGACGGCTGCAACCAAAAAATGACTGGGCATTGTGGCGGGTGCCTGTGGTCCCAGCTACTTGGGAGGTGGAGGCAGGAGACTCACTTGAGCCCAGGAGTTGGAGGTTGCTATGAGCTGTGACGCCATGGCACTCTACCCAGGGGTATAGCTTGAGGCTCCGTCTCAAAAAAAAAAAAAAAGAAATATGATATCTATGAAGTGTAACAAAGTAAAGTACAATAAAATAATATGTGCTCATATACATACAATGAGCAATTACTAGTCCACAAAGAGGAATAAAGTACTGAGACATGCTACAGTAGGGATAAACCTCAAAAACACTATGCTAAGTGTAAGAAGCCAGATACCAATGGTCACATAGTTCATGATTTCATTTAAATGAAATATCAGAAATAGATAAGTCTTTAGAGACAGAACATAGACTGGTGGTTGTTGGGGCTGGGGGGAATTGGGAAATGGGGTGAAATTGCTTAATGGGTACAGGGTTTCCTTCTGTTACAATGGAACTATTTCAGAACTAGAAAGAGGTGATGGTTGCCCAACTTTGTGAATGAACTAAATACCACTGAATTGTTTCTTTTAAAATGGGTCATTTTATCTCAGTAAATTATTTTTTTAAATTGGCTATTATTTCATAAAAATCTACACAGTTAGCCAGACTCAGTGCTGTTGATCTGGGAGAGACTCCTGATCTCAGATAGGCTCATTCATGTGTCTGTAGTTAGCTGTGGGGTCAATTGGGAGTTGGAAGATCTCCGTTAACGTTGGCTGGGATGACTTGGTTCTCTAGTGGTCTCTCCTTCTCCATTAGGCTACCCTGGGATTATTTACAAGGCAGACACAGAGGTTAAGAGAGCAAAGGTGGCTGGTCTGGTGGCTCTCCTCGCCTATAATCCTAAAACACTCTGGGAGGCTGAGCTGGGTGGATTGTTTGAGCTCAGGAGTTTGAGACCAGCCGAGGCAAGAGTGAGACCCCATCTCTATTAAAAATAGAAAAATTAGCCAGGCATTGTGGCAGGTGTCTATAGTCCCAGTCACCGGGGAAGCTGAGGCATGAGAATCACTTGAGCCCAAGAGTTTGACATTGCTGTGAGCTGTGATGATACCACCAGGGTCACAGAGTGAGACTCTGTCTCAAAACAAAACAAAAATGGAGATAGAGCAAGTAAAGCCTTTGGAAACCTAAGCACAGAATTGGTACACTTACTTCATCTCCATTCAGTTGGTCAGAGCAAATTGTAAAACTAGTTCAGATTTAAGGAGTTGGAAAATAAACATCCTTCAGTGGGGAAGCTGGAATGTCACATTACAATGGACAGAGATATAGGGTTCAGTGGTGGTAATTTGCAACTGATCTATGGTAGTTTTTTATCCCCAGGGCATGGTGCATACTCAATACATATTTGTTCAGTTAATGATTAAGCCATTAAATTTAGGCCAGAAAGGGGTCTAGGGTCCAAATTCATTGTGAGTTCCCATAGTCGATGGAAAAGAAAAACAGAATTCCTGAAGGCATCTGGTACCTTCTCATAAGTTTAGCTTTCTCAGTTATATATCGGAAACTCTTTAGCTATCATGTAAGGAGGATAGAAAATCCCTTCTTCAAGCTTTCTGGCTCGGCTCTTTCCTCCTCATTTTGGTCAGAGTTTAGAGGATGTTCTGGTCTGAGCTAACACAAGTTTGGTAGCTATGCTAGTTGTGTGGCTTTCTTAAAAACAAAAACAAAAAACTGGTTCTCAAAAAAAATAACCAGTCTGATTTATGGCATTTGCCAATTTTAGTGGAGCAATACTCCCACCATGGCCAATTTTAAGCTACCAGCTTAAAAATCACTGAATGCAGAATTGGGGAAAGATGTACATATTTGGCTTTTGAGAGTCAAAGAGAGCCAGTGTCAGTATATCACTCATTTATCTCTGTAGATCAGAACCCAGCAATACCCTGCCTGTCTAATTTCCTGCTTTTCTGGGACCACGGATCCAATGACCTGCTTTAATTTGTTGCCTTGTCATTTAAATTATTCTTTTCCTTCATTCACTCGATAATAACTAAGCAACTCCTATAAACAGTTATGTTAGGCACTAGAGATAAAGTGATGAATAGTACAAGCATAGTCTACACCCTCGCGGAGTTCCCATAAGTGAATTAGTACTCCAGATCCTCCCAACAGAGTTCCATACCTCTGACATTTTGCTCATTGGTGCTCTGAGAAGACATGTGTGGTGGGTCCTCACCCCAGAGGAAGAAGACCTGTAATTTTTCGTATAGTCCATCCATACGATGAGGATCTTATCACACTCACAGAATTGTCATTTATCGCACTCTTTTTGGACTACTTCTCTCTGGGTTGGAACCAAATATTCAATTATAGATCACCTATATAATTTAATTTTGATAGCATTGCTTCCTCACAATCTGCAAAATTAGAGGTTTAGCACCAAACAGAACCCAAAGAAATCAGAATGCATTTAATGGCTTTATGGCATCACATAATCTTCAATGTGATATAATCAATATATAGCATTCTATATAAACCATTTATATTCTTACACATCTGAACAAGGAGGGCTGCATTTTCAGAAGTTCTTTTTTTCCATTTGCTAAACCCTAGTTCACACCTCTGAAGAATCAAAAATTCATTAGAAGACAAATACCAAGGTGGGTGTGTTTTTTATTTTATTGTCAAATGTTTATAGTGCTTTTCGGGTATACTATTAACCATGGAAGTATGTTTTTTATTTCACTGTGGTACCAATATACAAGTGTGTTTTTCCTCCCCTTCCTTCACAAAGGGTGGGGGGTAGTGCTAAGAGTGAGTGGGTAGATGGGGTGAATCAAGATATAAAATAGAACAGCTGCTGCAAAGTACATATATTTTTTCATATGACTGACTGAAGTTCCTAAAAAAAATTATGCTTTAGTAAAAAAAAAAAAAGAAAAATTTGTGATTTATTTACTGTGTCTAGGCCCAAACATAAAGCTTAATACAATCAGTCATCTACGACACTCACAGCTTTACTATTAATTGCATTTGGGAAAGCAGCAGAATAGTAATCTTTGGGTGGGACAAGCAGCCAGGAGGCGTATTTTCAGAATACAAAGCAGCTGGTTACCCTTGGTGAGGGAGAGATCAACTTGGGAAACAGTAACTCATCCTAGGAAAAGAATGCACTCTGCTCTGCAGCCAAGGTCACAAAGCCTAGAGCCCTCCTAGAAAATAGACATACTGCTGGGGCAATTTGATCTTACAAACTGTTATTTCCCCATGCAAAATACATTGCCTTCCTGCCAAGCCTCATGAGTATGTGAAGAAAAATAACCACTTGTACCAATTACTTTGGGCACCGATGTCATTGCAGGCTGTGAATGATGGGTTGCAGTGAAGGTCTGTGGAGGCCCCCCAGGGACGCAGAGTAGAAAGATCTGTGTTCTGCTAAATTCCATGAGAACTGGTGTGAGTCTTAAAACCAAGTCAGTGTCCAGCCTCACCACTGGGAGGAGGCTTATGGAGCAGCAATTGCTTGTTTCTATTTGACTCAGAACTGTGAGTTGGCCTTGACTGGGAGAGTTTATGTGGGACTCTTAATGTCAAAATTAATTTTTCTTTGCACTGTGTTCCTATAGCACATTATTCCACGTTTAGTGGAGCATACCCTCCATCCAACCTGAACTGACAGTCTCAGGAGGGCGGAGACCAGCCTGGTTTATCTTAATATTCTATCTGTTCTTGATAGGTATGGAGTGAACATTTGTTCAGCTGAAGTGAGAGAGAATTTAATTACTTCACAGGCTTTGCAGTCCCCAGCTGATCACACATTTTCTGTTTAATTAATGGGGACTTTAGTGGATCTGCCTCCTTGGCTATCTCTGGCACACTTGTGCCTCCTGGGTCTTAACGCACTCTCTCTCTTTGTTTCTATGGGAATAATCATATCTGTCTTAATATTTGGTAGGGTTTTGGGTAACGTCATATGAGAGAAGAGATAGAATTCTGAAGGTTTGGGAAAGGACTTTGAGTACTTATAATGATACATTTCCCTCAGCCAACAAGCTCCAACAAAACTTCCACCCAGGAGTCATTTGTGTTCTGCTTGCAGGGTTGCTGGTGATTCTGGTGGGCAAGATGTTTTAAAGCTATGAAGTGAGCCTACTAGCAAACTAACTTTGTTTCTCAATAATTAAACAGGAACATCTCTCTTCTGCCCACATTCTACATAGTGACAGAAAAATGAATCTAGTCACGTCCACATTTCTTAGTCATTTCAGATTTTAAACTCAGCCATTTCAGCCAAATCCATCTCCCTGGTGGCAGTCTTTAAGGCTATGCATGCATGCGTGTGGAATATCAGGCTTCAGGGAAGTGTCTGATCCTGGAGAAATGCCATGTGTTGGCACCCACTGTCACCCACAGTCCTGCCTGATTACTGGGTGCTGCTACTTTTCATGATGTTACCCACTATGAGGTTCAAGTTCCCATTTATCTCAGATTAGCCTAGACCAACAGTCCTTAAACTTTTTGGGCTCAGGAGCTGTTTATACTCTTAAAAATTAAGATCCAATAGTTTATTTGTATATTATGTCTATTAATATTTATCATATTGGAAATAGAAATGGAGAATTTTGAAATATTACTTTATTCAAAAAGTAAATACTACATGTTAATATATTTATGAAAATGACTAAATTTTCAAAATAAGAAATATTAACAGTAGATTTTTATAAAACTTCTTCAAATCTCTTTACTATTAAGCTTAATAGAAAACAGTTGAATTCTCATATCTACCTTCAATCTGTTGTGATATGCTGTTTTGGCTGAAGCATATAAAAACGCACCTGGCCTGATACGGATATATAGTTAGAAATTAGAGGAGCACTTAACAGCCTTTTCAGATACTGTCATATTCTTGTTTAATACTATACCAAAACTCAACAAGTGGTAGTTTCTTAAATGTTAGCTGACATTGAAGCCAAAACTATAGCAATAAACATTTAAAAATCTGTTATGTTAAAACCCATTGGTTTACCTTGTACTTTGGATGGAATTTTTTACTCATGCATGACTTCCTGACATCATGCATTGGTTGTTTGGAATACTGGTTCACTCAGCTATGCAGAGCTTTCAAGTGCTGACACACTCCATCATCTAACATCAAAATTCACGTTTATTTATATCATCATCTATGTGCATTTCATGAGAAAGCTTTCAAGGCCTGGAAAGCTATCAAGTTTACCATGGTGGAGATAAGTTTTCAAAATTCTGATTTTTACTTGAAAGCGAGAATTGTCATGGGAAACAAATTCTGTCAATTGTTTTCCCTTTGATGTACTAGGTCTATTTTATTTTTGAAAAATATCAACTCTGCCAATACTCAAGTTTAATAACCATGGTCTGTCTTTCAGTCTTTTATGGGCATAAAAATGATGCCTGGGAGCAAAGCAGCTCCTTCAGCTTGCATTGAACCGCATGGCTGCTGTTTCTTGATGCAACTTTGCAGGACAGCAGATGTGCCTTCTACGTACTATCCATTTTATCACATGGAATATTAAAAATGCACTCAAGAGATTTAATAAAATTTTAATTTGTACTGTATCATCAAAGACATTCCTAAGTCAAACAGCATTTCTTTTTTTAACATGAGCATGTGGCGATAAAGGATATAATGTCAATTAGTACAATTTGGTGTCACTTGATTCATGCTAAGCCATCAGCAGTTTAACTAACTGTTGCTTTTGTGTCATTGGCAAATGACATCTTAGTAGTATTATAATATGAAAATAGTTTTAGCCTTGTGGATGCCCTGCAAGGGTCTTAGCTACCTGGGAGTCTGTGAACGACACCGATTACTCCTGGCCTGGAGAGGCAGAGCTTTCTCTTCATTCTCATGGTGAGGCTCCTGGAATCCTTGCGGCCCTCCCTCAGTTGTGTTCAATGCTTGGCCTTTGGGTTGTCCTCCTGTCTCTATGGGGGCACTAGGCATCTGTGCAGCTGCCTTAGCCCTCTGCGAAACATCATGGTGCAATCTCTGTTACCCCTTCTGTTGCTGCTGGGGTGTAGGGCCTCTGAGGAGGTTCTCATCAGAAGGCAGTCCTACCAGCTCTTAGACCACCAGCTTTGTGTGTGACCGGTTTGTTTTCATCAATTTCAGAACTTGCTGGGCATCTCTGTCGCAGGGACCCTCATCATATTCTAATATTGAGTCCAAATCTGCCTCCCATTATATTTACATCTTTATATAAATAGTACCTGGAGGACTTACAAAGGAAAGTTCTAATCCCTTTTCAGAAAAGCAGTCTTTTAATATTTTCTGAAAGGCTACCAAAATCTCCCTGTCATTTCTGCTCTCAAAAAGAGGAAAAAAAAAGTCATGGGAACAAGACAGGCCTTGACTTAAGTTTTTTAAATTTTATTTCCTTGCTTATTATTTTCTTTTTATTTCTTTATTTTTGTTTTTGTTGTTGTTGAGACAGAGTCCCACCCTATGCCCCTGAGCAGAATGCAATGGCATCATACCTCACTGCAACCTCCCACTCAGGCTGTGGGCATCCAGCTGCCTCAGACTCTAGAAGCTGCTGGGTTTATAGGCACTCACCACCATGCCCTGCTGGGTTTTTCCATTTTTTTTTCATGAGTCGGATTTCACTCTCATTCAGGCAAGTCTTGACACCTGAGTCTCCCTCCTCAGCCTCCCACAGTGCTGGGATTGTAGGGATGAGCCACCACGCCTGGCCAATTTAAGTTTCTGCATAGTCACTTATGAAATGTGACCTTGGACGAGTCACCTCATTTCGTTCATTTGAGATTCATCATGTATAAAATGGGGATAAGAATTTTTACCTCCTAAGTTGCTATGGTGATTTAAATTAGTGTTTTAGGGAATCAAATTAAATATCAGGTACATAATAGATGTATATTTCTCTTCCTTTTTGGGAAAGTGTCATAATGCTCATAATTTCTTTTAAAGTATAAATGTGTTTTGAAAATGTAATAATAATAAGGTATTAGGTGGTAAGAGCACCACGATGTTAGTAATTTTATTAAGAATCAGTGTACTTCCACCTTGCTCTTCAAAATCTATAAATTTGATCCTAAGGTCTACCAAGTGTAGCTGTAAGACACTGAATTGTTGTGATATTCATAACAATAACTACCAGTTTGGGGCTTTTTTTTTCTTTTTGGATGAGAGAATAAGGAATTGTAGAAATAAATGTTCAGGAATCTGAAATGAAAAACTTAATGATTCCTCTTATTTTAGGGGTATCTATAAGCAAAACCAAGATAGGTATTCGTATTTCATAGAGGGAATTAAACTTAGGGAGCAGATATGACACACACAAAAAATCTCCTAATGTATTGGCAAAAAGAAGTAAATGGCACCAATGGCTTTCATTTTTCCAACAGGCAATGAACCAGTGACATGGAAGCTAAGATTATAGGAGTGTGGAAAAATGATCTAATTACTAAGCTCTCATAAACTTGACGTTCATAAAGAGGAAGTTGAGAGATGTGAAAATGTACCACTAAGTTGTGTTGTGGAGTCTTTGGAGATGTAAAGATTGTTAGTCTACCTGGAGCTGGTCTGGCCAGTAATGGGGTAGCAACTGGGGAAGGCCTCTTACAGCTTTATGAATTCCAGGACACCTCATTTAACTGGAATCACGTTTCACAGGAATAAGCACATTCCATGGGAATACAAAATTTCAGATAATTCAATTATGTGTCTCTTGAAAATAAGGCTATTTTTTAAAAAATTTTAAAATAGTGGTTTATAACCCAGAGTTGATTAACCAGTTCTAGGGAGTTTCGGAGATGCCTAAAATTATATGGAAGATTTTGTGGGTTTTTTTATATGTAGTTTTCTGAAGAGAGAATCCATAATTTTTATAAGTTTTTCCAAAATGAATCATGATCCCCAAACACTAAGAACTAAAGTTTTAAGCAATTCTTGAAGTAATTTTGTTTTGCAATTTATCATTAACTTCCTATTCCATTTGCTATTAATTGTGAAACTGATACATTTAGGGGAGTTATTTTCCTGTTAATTTATCCTACATTTCTGTGATTTTGAATTCTTGTTTTTTTTTTTTTTTTTTGTGGCTTTTCTGTCTCTTCCTTCACTGACGCAGTTATTTTTTTCTCCTTATTACTGTCAAGTTTGCTTCTAACAATTTCTCCCTGCCTACTACAAAATGGGTAGAAAATTAGATAACAAAACCTATTAGAAAGATAGTAAATAGAGTCTCAGTGAGAGTGTCTTCCTCTGAATAAAGTATGCAGGTGTTGGTGCACAGACCACTGAATGTCTTTTCTGGTAAGTCAGGGAATAGCTTTGCTTTCTTCCCATTTTTCATTTTTTGGTCTCGTGACCAAACCGAACAGTTATATGGTTCCTTGATACTTGAGACTTCTACTTGTCTTTACACAATGTGGAATCCACTAGGATGTAAATTTTTTACTGTGTCATTAGGCTTTGCATTAGTTAACAATTGCCACAATAATGCTACATAAAAAAACCACACCCTCAAATGAAGTGATATACAACAATAGCATTTATTTATTTTCGTCTGCTGGTCAGCTGAACCTTTCCTTATCTAAGTGTGTTTAGTTGGGCTTGGCTAAAACTGTGGATTGGACACAGGACCTCCATAACATGTCTTCTTGGACCAGTAGCTATTTGAGGCAAAGATTAAGAGTATAGGGGTGAGCAGAGACACATGAAGCTTCCTAAGACCTGGGTGTGGAGCTGGGACACTCTTTCTTCCATCCACGTTACCCTGGCCACAGTGAACCACATGGTCAAGCTTAACACTAAGAAGGAAAGGAAGTAGATTTTTCGATTGTGTAGGTAGGTTTTTCTGTTCTTCTTATAGAACATTACCTAAGTAGCCTTAAATTGCTGCTTTTTATAATGGAATTCAGATATTTCAAACCAGAAAAATAATTACAGATCACCTTGCCATGGTTTTTTAAAAAGTAGCTTACACATTCTAGTAAGATCTCAAAACTTCCAAAAGTCAGGACTTGACTCTGTTGTTTTTCATCCTAAGAGTGTAAGTAATGGACTAAAAAGCCAAACAAAACAATACAAAAGAACAAAAAACTCCACAAAACCTCACCCACCCCTTTAACTGAATGAAAAAATATTACTGATATTCCCTTGGCTATGACATTTCAAACCCAGCTCTGAATCACAGTTTTTATTGTCATTCAAGTAGCTTTCTTGAGCTCCCTCAATGTAGTAATCCTATAAGCAGTAGTTTGTTTATTGTTTTTGATAATTCCATGTCTCTCTGAATTCTTCTTTTTCTATATAACAATGACTCTGTGTAATTAGAGAAATTTTACCTTCATAACTTATTCATGGCTGGGAAGGAGGGTATAACCTTGGGAAGAATCACTGAAGAGAGGCATTGCTACTCCTCACTTCCTTAGGGACAATTTTCATTCATTCTTCCCAAAGATCAATGAGAATAGCTTTCCTTAATATAGACCTCTGTGCACACACAGTGGTTAAGCGCTGACCTTTATATGTACTTACTGGCTTTTTATTCTTTCTTGATGTAATATTCTCTCTTAAAATGATGACAATACAGCTTATGTCTCTAACATTTAATAAACAAGCCAAGGGCAAGATATGGAGCAACCTTGATGAGAATGAGGATGGAACGTGGCCTTGTGGTCATTAATGAGCTGTGTATCCTTGGGAAAGTGACAAGACTTCTCTGAGCCAAGTCTTATTAACTCTAAAGTGAATATACTAATGCCTAGCTCATAGTGCAATGAATGTCACACAAATTAGCCTTCAGCTACCTACAAAATGGAAGTTATTCATTAGTGTACATGATTATATAAGAGAACTTTGATTCCAGAGAGCTTAAAATCCATGGAAGAACCACCAAAAGAAAGTGAAGAGCACCCTTTGATCCTAATCATGGGTAGCATCTGTACAAAACTAAATAGAGAAACAAAGAGGAAGGAGTTTCTGAACACTCAGGCTGGTAACCATTGTTCACTGCACTGATTTTTCACCCTTAAATCCTATGAATTTTGAAAGGCTAATTCAGACACCATGCTATCCCTTCTACTGATGATAGATAGTTGGGAGGTATACTAGATGAAGAAATATCAAAGATGGGCAAATTTGCAGTGTTTTCAAGTGGAAGGACTATGTCATGAACATGATTTCACTTCTGAACAGCAATGTAAAAGTAACTTGTAAACAAAACACTATATTCTTGTTTAACATTCAAAATAAGTTCTGTCTAAAAAGAATAATTCTATAATAATAGTAACAATGACTATTTCCAGGTCTTCCCATAAAAGGCACCATGCGAAATGTTTCATGTAAGTTATTTCATAGACTTATATGAGGACAAATGTTTGACTAAAAATAGAGGCATTGACCAGTAATAGCAGTTATTTGGGGAGGCCAACATGGGAGGATTGCTTGAGGCCAGGAGTTCAAAATAAGCCTGGGTAACATAGTGAGAGCCTGTCCTACAAAAAATAAAAAAAAATAAAAAATAGCTGGGAGCAATAGCATATGCCTTGTAGTCCTAGCTACTCAGGGAGGATCAATTGAGCCATTAGTCAAGGTTTCAGCGAGCTATGATCATACTACTACCCTCAAGCTTGGGAAAAACAATGAGACCCTGTCTATTAAAAAAAAATAGAGGCATTGAACACTGAAATATTCAGAATGTTGATATGGCAAAATTATTTACTTTATGCAGTTATCCTAGATAGGAAAAAAATACCACAAAATAGCTAAATAAGTGGAAATGGAAAGACACACAGCTCACTAGGGCAAGGCACTGGTTATCAGCATCTTTCACTTAATTCCTTGAAGATATTTTTATTATCTTAGGAAAGAACATATTTTTTGTGATTTTGTGTGTATACAGTCATATATTGCTTAACGACCAAGATACATTCTGAGAGATACATCCTTGGGTGATATAGTTTGCATTCTATGGGAATATCATAGAATAGTGGTCTCTAACCTCTTTAGCACCAGAAGCCACTTACATGGAAAAGAATTTTTTCCCAGACTCTTGGGGGGATGATTCTGGCATGACTCAAGTATGTTACATCTCCACCTCAGATTATCAGGCCTTAGATTCTCAAAAGGAAAATAAAATCTAGATCCCTCATGTACACAGCTTATGGTAGGGTTTGCACTCCTTTGAGAATCTAATGCCACCACTTATCTGACGGGAGGCAGAGCTCAGGCAATGATGCAAGGAATGGGGAGTGGCTGTAAATACAGATGAAGCTTCACTCACTAGCTACGATGCTCACTCGCCAGGTTCTTAATAGGCCACAGGGTGGTACCTATCTACAGCCTGGGGTTGAGGACCACAGTCATAGAATGTTCTTACACAAACCTAGATGGTATAGCTACTACACACCTGGGCTATCTGGTATAGCCTACTGCTCCTAGGCTATAGACCCACATAACATGGTACTGTACTGAACACTGTAGCCAACTGTAACATAAGTACTTGCATATTTAAATATAGAAAAGGCACAGTAAAAATACACATATACTATAAAAGATAAAAAATGGTGCACTGGTATAGAGCACTTACCATGAATGGGACTTGCAGGACTGGAAGTTGCCCTGGGTTAGTCAGTAACTAAGTTGTGAGTGAATGTGAAGGCTCAGGACATTACAGTATACCACTGTAGACTTGAAAAACCATGTACACTATACATTGGCTATACTGAATTTATAAGAAAATATTTTTCTTTCTTCAGTAATAAATGCTAGGTCACTCTAACTCTTTCACTTTATAATCTTTTTAATTTTTTTAAAACTTTTTGACTCTTTTAAAGTAATGCTTAGCTCGAAACACAAACACATTATATAGCTATACAAAAATATTTTTTCTTTTTGTATCTTTATAAGCTTTTTTCTACTTTTGATTTTTAATTTTTGGTTAAGAACCAAGACACAAAGCCACATATTAGCCTGGGCCTACACAGAGCCAGATCATCAATAGCGCTGTCTTCCATCACCACATCTTGTCCTATTGGAAGGTCTTCAGGGAAGAACAGACATGGAGCAGTCATCTTCCATTACAGCAATACTTCTGAAATCCCTCCTTAAGGACTGGTTTGAAGTTGTTTTATAGGAGTATGTTCTCAAATAACAATTAAAAATAGTAAATATGTAAACCAGTAACATAGACATATCAAATACTGTATACTGGGTTTTTTTTTTTTTTTTTTTGAGAGATGGGGTTTTGCTTTAGCAGACCAACTCCCAGGTTGGAATGCAGTGGCCTGATTATAGCTTCCTGCAGCCTTGAACTCCCAGGCTCAAGGGATCTTCCTGCCTTAGCCTCCCGAAGTAGCTGGGACGACAGGCATGTGCCACCATGCCAGTCTCTGTACTACACTTTTATATGACTGGCAGCACAGTAAGGTTGCTCACACTGGCATCAACACGGACAAATGAGTTATTCATTGCACTGTGAACTTACAGGAGCTCCAACAGCACTAGGTGATAGGAAGTTTTCAGTTCCATTGTGGTACGTGCAGTCTGTCATTATGCACTACAGGACAGTATTTTAACAACGGAGAAATCTCTAATTATCAAAGAAAATGTTATGAAACACTAAAGTGTGGAGAAAATAGGTCAGGGGTTAAATTACACCATTCTGTCACATCCTCTGCAATTGAAGGACATTTCTCCTTTGTGTCAAGAAAGCTCTGCAGTTATTTGCAGCAATTTGTAGATTGGATGCATAGTTGAGAATTTTCACTAGGGGGCAACCTATCACTGAAATGTGAGAGACTTTCTGCATCATCTGATTTCAATAAGAAACTGGCCCACAGAGTTACACACTCCGCACAGCTTCTAAAGGAAAATTGATGAGTCCATAAAGTGTTGAATCAGCACAGTCACTCAGGAAAAAGTCTTGCATAACATTAAAAGCTGAGCATAAATCGAAGCTTAGGCATTCAAATGTTGTGTGCTTTGAAGACAAAACCATTGTGGTGTATGTGTGCTGGGTAGAGAAATAAGGGCTACTGTCAGGCTTTTTAATGGCTATAATTTTAGCTTCTTTTATACACACACACACAGAATTAAAAGCCATGGTGCAAGTAAACATTTTACAATTGGGAAGAAATTGAAAAGAGTAGAAATTGATTAATTCCTTAAGCTCTTAAGCCCCAGGTTTAAAGTGAGCAGAACACAGCAGCCAGGCAGTTCTACTGCTTGGTGACTTTTGTTTGACCCTATACATTCGGCTGTTGTTTTTCCTCTTTGCCACTCTTTCTTTTGCGTTTTATATTCCTCAAGTGATCTCACCTAACAAAATCAACAGCCCGGCCTTGAGGAAAGTCGTGACTGTGTTTTTTTAACCGTGCTCTGAATGGTCTCAGAACATTACACAGAGGCAATATTGGAAATGTGATACTGCCCAGTTCTCCTGTGAGCAGGCAGATCTGTCAGGTCCTATTGTGTCTGTGATCATAAAAGGCAACTGAGAGCTGACTTCCCAGAGCAACTGGTGTGACCTTGTGTGGTCTGGGAATAGGGACAGAGCTCAGGGTGGCCGGGCACACTCACCCAGGACCCATGTGCAGTACAAGGGTGGAGATATGTGTGGAAACTTGGAGGCCATACCAGGAAGCCTGGGTGCAAAGAAAGCTTTAAAATGAAGAAAGAAGAGGAATCCATTAGACTAGAGGAAGGTAGCCACAGAAACCTAGCCTGATAGAATCAATAGTTACTCAGTAAAGTAGGGGCTCAAACTCGTGGCTTTGGTAACCATGGCTGGGGGTAGGCTCTCTAGTCAGCCTAGGGTTTGAATCCTAGCTCTGTCTCCTGCCAGCTGGATGACTTTGGGTAAGTTATTTTACTTCTCTGTGCCTTAGGTTCCTCTTCCATAAAATGAGTGCTTTGAATAATTCCTGGTGCATAATGAGTTCAGTGAAGGTTGTCTATTATCATTATCATTATTCTTACTAGTGATACAGAGATGAGAAAAGGAGTTTTCATGAAAGTCTCAGTTTCCTTATCTGTGTAATGGGGGTAATTGTAGAATCTACTTTATAGATGGCAGAGGTATTGTAAGAATTAAATGAGCTATTATTGTATGGGAAATGCTTAGGATAGTGTCTGGCAAGTAGTAGGTCCTCACAAAATGTTAACCATTATTATTGTTATTAGAAACCCAAATGAAGATAATGCTACTTTCTACTCTAAAGAAAGTGTTGCTGTAAGGAGTGAATGTGTTGAGTGCATCATAATCTCCCGTTATGCTCAACAATGTTAATTCTTTTGATTATTTAGCTTGAGAATTCTGTTTCTTAGGTATCTTAATATCCATGTAATCTAATATTAGTGGTGTGAACCTAGAGTTTCTATATTATCAGTTCCATAAAGCAGTGGGTCAGCTATTCTATGTCCTGGAGCCTTTTGGATAATTTGAAAATATCTATGGATTCTTCCCCCTGAAAAAAAAATATACCTGTTCCCTACTCTGCATATACATTCAAGGGCCTCTAAGCATATCTTGAAGCCCATCCAAGGATTCTGTAAAATCAATGGTTCTGGGACTAAGAATTCTTGCAGTAAAGGGAAGAATATAACTAGAAGGGATGTTTCTTAATGCAGATTTCATTGCCAAAAATAGGGTTAAGAGGATGCTCAAAAAGTCAGCATAGGCCCCAAACAGAGGTTCTTAAACTATTGGTGCTGGGGGCATAATACCAACCTGAGTTACTCATTAACATCAAGATTCTGGGGGCTATTCCACCGTTTTAGATTAGTAGATCTTGAGAGTGATATAGGCCAGAAAACTGATTTTTAGCATGCACCTTATGTAAGATTTTTATGTAGAAGGTCCTTGAAACACATTTGGAAAACTATTTCCTTAGCTTTGGAAGAACTTAAATCAGGTCTTAAAAGCTTTGGATACTGAATAAAATAGAATTATTTTCTAAAGGAGACAGAGAAAGAGAAATGATGCCCAGCCTGTGGCTCAGTGTACCATTTATCTAGACTAAGCATCCTAGCAAGTTTGAAGAGTAAAACTGCAACTCTGTAAAAGGCCTGGTGGGAGGCCTGAGGCATAATTTTCTCAAGGAAGGGTTTTCCGTTTGAGACAGAAGTTACATTGCCAAATGAGTAGACGACAGTAGGCATTTTGATCTCAATCTGATCAGTCTTGTTACTAACATGGTTGTCTACCCCTTAGTTCCAATGGATTCAACATGTATTGTGTTGTTTTGTATTTTGGAACATGTGCTTATTCCCCCCAACACATTTTATTTAATTATGGTTGCTTTCCAACCATGTAGCAAACTTGAGATTGGAAACCATATTTACTTATTTATTTTTCTACCCCGATACCTGGAATAGGGCTCAGTAGATTTTATTTGATAAAATAAAAATAATTATTTGAAAAATAGTAGACTCATCTACTATTGAGTCTCAAGACTCAATAACTGCTTAACTGACTTACAAAACGAGACTATGAAAAGCTATAATATGGACTCTGGTGGTCATCATGATTGTAATCCAACATACTTCTAGCCACAGCAATGTACTGTGTGGTAAAAGTGAACTCAAATTCTTTTTATTTTTAGAGATAGGGCTTCACTCTGTCACCCAGGCTGGAGTGCAATGGCCCCATCATAGCTCACTGTAACCTCCAATTCCTGGGCTCAAGGTATCTGCCTGCCTTGGCCTTGGAAGTACCTGAGACTAGCCATGTGAGCCACCACACTCAGCTAATTTTTCTATTTTTGTATAGACATGAGGTCTTGCTAGGTTGCTGAGGGTGATCTTGAACTCCTGGCCTCAAGTGATCCTCCTGCTTTGCCCGTGGCTGACCTCAGATTCATTTTGATCATATGCTTTATAAGCCGTCTCTTCTAGACACACAATATGGAGGATGGAATGAACTCTTTTGGGCTGCATTCTTATTTGGCCATTCTAAATAGCTCAGAACATGTTCTTTTTATATGGGCACAGCTTCCCTGGGTTCACTTTGTCTGTAGTGACCCTGACTTCTGGGAGGTTCCCAGGGTGGTGCTGCTCCTTCCTTCCCTCCTTTCACTCTAATGGCACTGTTACTGGTGAGCTCCGGATGGATCAACGGCTAAGGAAATATTGTTTTCTGACCCTCTGAGCCAGGTGGAGAACAATGGCCTCCAAATTTGCAATAGAAATTTGTGGTAGTGAATTCTGACTGATTCAGAGCTATCAGCCTCCGGAAAAAATCAAGTTTTCAGGGACTCAGACCCCAGAACAGCTATTTACCTCAATAAATACCAGGGTTTGTGGCTCTGAAACAAATTGATATTGTAGATATCATTTATATCTCAAACTGTTATTTTAATACAAGATGGACATTTGTACAAAGGAATTCTCCAGCCTGTAATACTGGGCTGTGTTTGGAATTCCCGTAAGCCTCATTACTTCTGAGCCTCAAATTAAATTCTTTGCTCCTACCTGAATGTGGTTGCCTGAGGGCTTTTTAAAAAATACATCAATTTCTTTTGTTGGTGGATATTTTTTTAAATGGGCTTTAAAAACTCTGGAGTCTTAGGAATGTTGAACAGAAATGTAGGCAAACAGAAAAGCAAAGGAACATAAGGCAGTGTTTTAGGCAAATACATGGTAACATAAGGAAAGCTCAAAAATGAACGCTAGTGCTACCTGGCAGTGCACATCCTGTGTTTCATTAAACCCCAAACATCTGAACAACGTTTTCTGGAAGTCATTGCCTTTAACTCCCAGAAGAATCTGCCTTTCTCTAAGTGACAGACAACATTGTCCCCACGCCTGTGGAATCTGCTGCGAGCATTCAGCAACCAGAAAGGGAGAAATGAGTTGGTGCCAGTAATAAGGAAACTCAAGCCATTTTGAAAAATGAGCAGAGATCAGATGAGCTTTTACTGGCAGGAACTGAGGAAACTTTTTGAAAATATGGTTCAGCATCATCATAATCTCAGGAGAATCCAAAGTGTTTCTAAACAAAAGAGCACAAATAAAATCTTACACAGATAACATATGGCCATACTAGTCTCCCTGGATATTCACTCTTTTTGGGGGGGAGGCATTAATGAACAATGGAAGATGTTTAAAGCAAGTTCATGGAATTGAACAGAAGTGAGCCACAGTTGCACAGCTCTATTCTGAGGTCAGTTGTAGGAGCAAGAAATGGTGAGCCTGTAGCCATAATGGTGAAGTCTGATTGTCAGTGTTCAAAACAATCACAAGAAGGAAGTATCATTGTTCCCCCAAAGCTTCTGATCCTTTTGAAATGGGCAAAAATCAATTGGCTTAGAACTAAGATTTCTAGTTATTGCTTTAGACTTTTACAATCTCTCTTCAGCAGTACAAGGTTTAGTGGAGAAGCTGCTCAGTGACAGACACCCCAGAGCAAGAGATCAAAGCACCCAAGTAGTACTCTATTTCTTTTTTTACATACTTTGCCAGTTGTGGGCAGATGACCATTATGTCAGTTAGGTTCCTTCTTAGAAACAGAGGGCACAATTAGCTGGGAACAGAATCTGAGTCTGGGGAGATCTGAATCCCGGGAAGAGGGGCTGCTGTGTAATGCAGCTGCAGTCAGCGCCCTGACGGGGAGCGTGCAGTGGAAATAGATACCAGTCTCTCTCCGTGCCCTCTGATCTTAACTGGTGAATCCCAGGGATTGGACCCACATGGAGGCCAGAGGACAAGGCAGCCTACTTAGGTAGTAAATTCAAGTCAGTCTTCCACAGCAGAGAGCAAGACAGGAGATGAATGAGGGGTAGCCAACAAAAGCAAAGTAGCACAACCATGCTCCAGCAACAACAGACCATAACAGTGTAGCATGTGTGTATAGTGCTATTTTTTTAAAAAAGCAACTTATAACAAATAGACATTTATTCCCTCCTTTCGCTATAAACTCTCATAATACACCTTCATGAATAGTTCTGCTGAGCAATGTTCAAGCATGCAGGGTAATATTTTATGCCTTCTGGTTGCTTTGCTTCTCTTCTACCTCCAAAGAGTAGAGCACAATATATATGAATGTATTTTCAGACTTCCCTTTTGGTCTCTTTTAGCATAAATTCACTGGTAATAAAGTCTGCAAGGTTGTACATTCTGGCCTTGGGTAGGAAATTAGCAGGCTCCCATAACCACAGTTAATGATGCTGGTAAGATCTTACAGCCAAAACTTACTCCTTGTTAGTGTCTCAAAGAGGACTGCAATCTAGAACTTGGTATAGGACATACGAAGTGGGATTTCAAGGCTGTTGTGGAGGGAGGTAGATGGCTGGCTTGAAGAGGAATGAGAGATTGACTTGGCTGCTCAACAAACATTTACGAACCCTTACTCGACCCTGGACAGTTTGCTAAGTCTAAGAAACATGAAAATAGAACAAGACATGAGAAATAGACAAGTACTTCCAGGAACTGCAACTTAATGTGATAAGTGCTTTTAATAGAGAAGCGAATAAAGCTCTGTGATACCATGAAGCAAAGTGTCTGGGAATAAAAGAAGAATTCACAGAAAAGATGACAAGTGAACTAGGTCATGACAGAGTAGGGATTTGTTTAGAGTATGGCCTGGAAAAAGACATGTTTTGGTGGCCATTGTGACTGTGATTGTTTGGGGGGGGGGGCTGTTAGGAGAGAATGTGAGACCCAACAATTGGGATCAGTTGGAAAAGTCTTTCTTATTTGCCATATTTTGAGGTTTAGTTTAAACATAACACATGGTACCATTTGATGTTAACTTCCAATCTCGCCTCGTTTGGGAAACAAATATCTTCCATCTTCTTTGATGATCCCGGTTCATCATTCTTTTCTACCCCTATGCAGATTTGCATTAATTTTGTGGGAGTTGGTAACTGCTCAATGTTTAGACTTGAGTTTAAACTTAGATTTAGATAAACCTTATACATTATATTTCTACTGACCAAGCTATTTCTATCACCGATTTACTATTCCACTGATTCAGGCAAAGATGGAACTTAGTTCATTTTCTTTAAAATAGTCTTTGCAAATTGTAAGCTACAGTTAGCAAACCAGGAAAAGTTTGCCCCCAGGTCTCTCACTTTCCTCTCCCTGGGCATGCTGTGATTTTTTTCCCTGGGATAGTCTTAGGGAAAAGGCAAGTTGCGCAAGTAACTCATAATTTTGATGGAAAAGAAAGCAACTCTCAGATTGTTTGGTACCTGAAAGTAGAACGAAATATTTCTTCTACTTTTAGAAGTGGTTTCCCCTTCACTTTATCAAACTTTTCTGAAAGCTTGAAACTTTTTCTTTAGTAAAATACTGCCTTATCTGGGCAGGAGTTTAAGCAGCTTTCATCATGTTAAGTGGCATAGCTCTTCCACACCAGACTATTTTCCAACACTAACGTCATCGATCAGTTACCAGGAAAGCGGAATTAACCAGATCCTGCAACTTGCCTCAATTACTCATGTATATGGAACAGAAATTCCTCAGAACATTCCTGTTTCTAAGAATAACCTTCAATAAAGATGCTTCGGGAGATGATGGGGATGCATATGTAATAATTATTCACATCCTATGCCATTTAGAATTTTTATTCACTTGTTTGTATTATGTAAAAAATTATTGACTATGACTGAGAAGAGAATCAATCTGGATAACTCTGTTATGAAGTTTCTATTATAAATGAATTAAAAAAATGTGAGGCCTATTACATTTACACAAATAAAATATACTATTTATATTAATACATTGTTTTATTTCATTTTAATGCTTAAGAGATTCCATGAATAAGACAGAACATAAGTTTTATTCCCATTTTTATAGGTGAGGAAAATGAATCTCACAGATCAGTGGAAATTTGGTCAAGGTTGCTCAAGTGGGTGGTGTAACAGAAACTTGAACTTCACTCCTTAGCTCTAAGGCCCTCATGTTCTGCCCTGTGTAGCTTTGAATAAAGATGACATTTGTGATTTGCCAGGAAAAGGGCATGAATGCAGAGCTGCTAGGGAGGTCATATGCTTATCAGGGTCTAGTCATACACTCTCCTGGATCTCCTGGTGATCAATTGTTCACAATGGTGAGGGGACTGAATGTATCAGATTGTGGTCTGAGGTAAAGAAAGAGAGGAAGGCTGATGTTCAAACAAGGGAGGAAGCACATGAGCAAAAATCATGCTGGAGAAGGTTGTGATCAAGTTTAACAATTCGACACTTCATGAGCCTGTGCTGTGTGCCAGGATCACTGCCAGGAGCTATTAATAGAGATGAAAGGCACAGTCTCTGCTCTGGAGAAACTCACAGTTTGGAGGGGGAGATAATTAGAAGACAGCGTGACAAATGCAATATGCAAAGGGTGTGATGGGAGCCCATGGTTAGAAATCTACACTCCAGCTGGAGCTAGGGAATAAGACTGGGGGAGGAAACTGGAAAATGCTTTCTGGAAAGGGTAAATCTCAGCAGAATCTTGAAGAAGTAGAAGTTAGCCTAGTAAAATAGGAAAGGGAAAGAAAGGACTTTTCACATTCAAAAGTTTGATGGTGAGTGACAGCATGGGAGAGTCAACCTGTTTTCAGTGTAACCCCACTGGGTTTGGGATGTGGAAGGAGATGAAGTTGGAAATAGACAGGGCCAGACAATGAAAACTAAATGCCAGATTCAGTAAGGAGTTTGTACTTTATTCAGCAGAAAAGAGAGAGTATACCAGGTATTTTTAAAATTGAGATAAAATTTGCATACCATAAAACTAATCATTTAAAATGTACATATAATTCAGTGGCATTTAGTACATCTGCATGATGTGCAATCATCACCTCTATCTAGTTTCAAACATTTCTTCACCTGAAAGGAAACACGTTAAGCCATCACTCCCCACAATCTCTTTCTCCTTCAGCCCCTGCCAACCTCTAATCTACTTTCTAATATTCTAGATATTTCATATAAATAGATGATACAATACATGATATTAATGTCTGCTTCTTTCACTTATATAATGATGTTTCTTATATAATGTTTCATCCATGTTGCAGTATGTATCAATACCTCTTTCCTTTTTATGGCTGAATAGTATTCCAATGTATGGATATACCACATTTTGTTTATCCATTGAAAAGGTCATGGATGTAGGGATTGTTTCCATTTATTGGCTATTGTGAATTGTGCTGCTATGAATATGTTTGTATAAGGTTTTGTTTGGATACCTGCTTTCAATTCTTTGGGTATATAATTGGGACTGGAATTGCTGGGTTGTATCATAATTCAATGTATAACTTTTTGAGGAACTGCCACACTATTTTCCACACTGATAGGACTATTTTGCCTTCTTGTCAGCAGTATGTGAGAATTCTAATTTATCCACAGCCTCATCAATACTTGGCATTTTACATTTTAGAAAAATATAGTCCCATGTTGGGTGTGAGGTGGTATCTCATTGCAGTTTTGATTTATATTTCTCTAATGATTAGTGACATTGAATATCTTTATATGTGCCTCTTGACCATTTTTATATCTTCTTTGGAGAAATTATAGTTAAGTTCTTTACTTATTCTTAAATTGAATTGTTTGCCTATTTATTGTTGAGTTGTAGGAGTTCTTTATATGTTGTGAATGCTAGACTCTCATCTAGCATATATCTACATATATAATTTGCAAATATTTTCTCCCATCCTGTGGGTTTTCATTTCACTCTTTTGATAGTGTTCTTTGATGCACAAATACTTTTAGTGTTAAGTTTAATTTGTCTGTTTTTATTATTGTTGCTTGTGCTTTTGGTGTCATATTTGAGATTAGCACCAAATCCAAGATTACTAATATTTATCCCTATGTTTTCTTATAAGACTTTAATAGCTCTTACATTTAAGTCTTTGATCCATTTTGAGTTTTTTTTTTTTTTTTTTTTTGTATGTGGTCCAATATCTTAGACCTTATGGGAGGGCATGACTTCAATGCTTAGCCAAACTTGACCTCTTTTTTTGTATTGGGGATGAAGATCTCATTATGTTGCCCAGAAATGCTTCTCCCTCCCAGCCTCCTGAGTATCTGGGACCACAGCCATGTGTCCCTGGCCTGGCTCAGGCCATTTTTCAACCTGTTTTAGTCTTCAGTTCCTGCTTGTTCAGAGTCTGAAGGTCAGTAAAAGGTGACAGTTTAGGGTCTTCTCAGAACTCTTCCTAGCATTCATCCAGCTCTAGGGATATTTGTAGTTTTATTGATTTCCCAGTATGTATTGGAACTTTTTCAAAAGCCTTTATATTTTCATGTATCTCCTTTCTATATTCCTTTCTTCACAGGCTTTTCAGTCTGTCTATTGCTTGTCCTGATTACTATCCCTTACCTTAGGTTCCTGTGGCTAGTACTGTTAAATGCTTTTGACACATGTTGCTCAGGAAACCTCCCCAGCTCTGAGAATCCTCTGTGTCAAACAAAACAAAGGCAAGTCTTTGCACCTTTAGGGAGCCATCAAAGAGGTTGAAACAGACAACCTTAATTCTTTGAGAATAATATCCATAGTGGCTCCTTGAGCAGTAGCAGCCTGCACCAGGCAGTGTGCTCCCATCTTCACAGCCACTACTGCTCTGAGATGGTAGATAAACAATCCAAAGTACTAAAATACTCTCTTATCACAGTGCAGCAGCTTCTTTCTCCATTAAGTTTGCCCTAGCTCTTGTAAATTCTTTTTTTTTTTTTTAATTTTATTGAATGGTAACTATGTACATTAATGCACTTCTGGGGTACAGTGTGGGGTTTTCGCATGCAATCCGAAATACTTCCATCAAACTGATCAACACAGCCTTCATGTCATTTTCTCAG
>CAUYQV010102641.1:0-11398 GCA_963574575.1 Galagoides demidoff
GGTGCTGGCCCCATATGCCTGAGGTGGCGGGTTCAAACCCGGCCCCAGCCAAAAAAAAAGAAGAAGAAGAAGAAAGAAAAGGAGCACAGTGGTTACAGTGCCAGCCACATACACCGAGGCTGGTGGGTTCAAACCTGCCCCGGCCAGCTAAACAACAATGACAACTGCAACCAAAAAATAGCCGGGCACTGTAGTGGGCACCTGTAGTCCCAGCTACTCTGGACTCTGGTAGAGGTGATGTCACGGAACTCTACTGAGGGCAACATAGTGAAACTCTGTCTCAAAAATAAATAAATAAAAATGAATGAATGAAGAAATAAAACATGTCAGTTGCTAGGCAGAATAATGCACATTTTGGATTTGTCTGGTTGCTTCATCATAGTATCACTTATTTGTTCCTTTGTCCTTTGAAATGTTTTCAGCTAGAGATTAACATGAAAGGCTTGAGCAGAATCACCTTTTCTGGGGGCTCTGTGCTTTATGGGGTAGTCTTCTCAACTTTGGCCTCTGATTAGAATCACCTCGAGGCTCTATTTATTTATTTATTTATTATTTATGAGACAGAATCTTATCTATTTTAGACAGCATCTTACTTTGTCTCCCTCAGTAGAGTGTTGTGGTGTTACAGCTCACAGCAACCTCGAACTCTGGGGCTTAAGCAATTCTCTTGCTTCAGTCTCCCAAGTAGCTGGGACTACAGGCCCCTGCCACAACACCCAGCTATTTTTTTGTTGTTGTTGTAGTTGTTTGGCAGGCCCAGGCTGAATTTGAACACTCCAGCTCCAGTGTATGTGGTTGGTGTTGGTGCCCTACCTGCTGAGCTATAAGTGCTGAGCCCAGAATCTTATTTTGTAGTCCTTGGTAGAGTGCTGTGGTGTCATAGCTCACAGCATGGGCTATTGCATGGGGTCAAGCAATCCTCTTGCTTCAGCCTCCTGAGTAACTGGGACTACAGGTGCCTGCCATAACGCCTGGCTATTCGAACTTGTAAGCTTAGGCAATCCACCCACCGTGGTCTCCTAGAGTGCTAGGATTACAGGCATGAGCCATTGCACTTGGCCTGGACTCCCTCCCTTTTGAATAAATAGAAAGGAAAAGGGGCTCTATGCCTGTAACTCAGCAGCTAGGGTGCCAGCCACACCAAGGCTGGCGGGTTCGAATCTGGCCCTGGCCAACTAAAAAAATAACAATTATGACAACTGCAACAAAAAATAGCCAGGCATTGTGGCAGGTGCTTGTGGTCTCAGCTACTGGGAGGCTGAGGCAAGAGAATCCCTTAAGCTCAAGTTGGAGGTTGCTCTGAGCTGTGACTTCACAGCACTCTACTGAGGGCAATATGATGAGACGCTGTCTCAAAAAAAAAAAAAAAAAGAAAGGAAAAGGGTTTGGTGTAATGCCCGATAAAGTATGTGTTGTTTTTTATGTTAGTTTATGAATTACAATTGCGGTTTTCCATTTCATTGTCATAACTGGGCAGAAATTTTTTTTTTTGCAGTTTTTGGCCAAGGCTGGGTTTGAACCCGCCACCTCCTGCATATGGAACCGGCGCCCCACTCCCTTGAGCCACAGGCACCACCCTGGGCAGAAATTTTTTTAAAAATTCAAACATAGGGTGGCGCCCTATGTAAAAAATAAATAAATAAACAAAAAATTCAAACATTAGGGCTAAACTACAGCTTGGACTTTAACTACCAAATGCAAACACTGTAACCTTATCATCTGTATCTTCATATTAACCTGAAAAAAAAATTGGATTACTGGTTAAAGACCTCCTGATGAGGTGGAATATACAGTGGGTGGCTCTGCGCCCAGCACACTGGAATTGCCTGGGAAGCTTGGACAACTGTTGATGTCTGGGACCCCTCTTCATTGATGATTTTTTTTTTCCAGTTTTTGGCTGGGGCCAGGTTTGAACCCACCAACTCTGGTATATGGGGCTTGCATCCTACTCCTTTGAGCCACAGGTGCCACCCGATTTTTTTCTTTTTTTTTTTGAGAGAGAGTCCTGAGTAGGTGCTATGGCATAACTCATAGCAACCTCAAGCTCTTAGGGCTCCAATATGATGCCATGGCACTATAGCAGGGGGACAAAGTGCAACTCTGTATCAACCCCCCCCCCCAAAAAAAATACCATGAAAAACAAAAGGGAGTCCAATGTATAAGTGTCAAATATGAGCACTGTCTTTTTTTTTTTTTTTTTTTTTTTTAGAAGGGGGAAAAACATTGATTCTGGGAGCTGCTTCGAGTTTTTTTCCGCTATGGGAAACTGTCCTATTTGTATTATATTTTAAAAGTTTCTTCATGCCTTTACTTTAGTGAAGTAAATGGACTAAACAAGGAAAGATGACTTCAGTTTTAGACACTGAAGTGCGAGGGGTGTGGATATCTCAGGGAAGGTGGCCTTGCTGCCCAGGTCAGGGTGGGTGGCAGCCCAGGTTGAAGGTGATGGCATCTCTGAGTAATACGAATGAGTAGAGTGGGATGAGGGGGAAAAATAGAATGAGAGTGAGTGGTAAGGGTAGAGCATGGTGGTTAAAAAAGGCCAGAGATGAGATAAGGATCATTTGGCAGTTGACCTGGTCTTTTTTTTTTTTTTTTTTGAGATTGAGTCTCACTATGTCGCCCTGGGTAGAGTGCCATGGCATTATAGCTCACAGCAACCTCAAGGTCTTGGGCTTAAGAGATTTTCTTGCTTCAGCCTCCCAAGGAGCTAGGACTACAGGCACCCACAACTCCCAGCTATTTTTTGTTACAGTTGTCATTGTTGTTTGGTAGGCCCAGGCTGGATTCGAACCCACCAGCTCCGGTGTATGTGGCTGGCACCCTAGCCGCTGAGCCACAGTCGCCAAGCCTAACCCAGTCCTTTTGACAGAACTGTGCACCATTCAGGGCAATCCTCAGGGAGTAGGCACTGAGGGAGAGAAGAGACGTGAAGGCCAGAGGTTGAGGGAGTTTTAGTAAGAAAAGGGTGTTCATGGGGCCGAGAGATTTCAAAAAGCCATGGGGAATAAGGAGGAGAAGAGGCTACTGGATCTAGCAGCCGTGGGGCCTGGAGACCTGGAGACCTGGGATGTGTGCAGTGATAGGAGCTGCAGGGGTGTAGGAGAGAGGCAGGGCGAGGCAGCTGGCAAACGTGCAGTGCTGGCCCACAGTTGAGGAGCCGGTGAGTGAATGGAGAGGAAGAGAGGAGCTGCCCATGGGGAAGCAGGGAGGAGGAGGGGAGCCTCAGTGGCTGCTCATTCCCGAAGTAGAAAGAGGGCTGGGGGCCTGCGGGAGGAAGGGCCAGATCAGAGACAGGTCGACAGGAGAAGTGCAGGGCAAATGCAAATATAGCATAAAAAAAAGTGGACCCTGGGCGGCGCCTGTGGCTCAAAGGAGTAGGGCACCAGCCTGGCCCCATTTACCGGAGGTGGTGGGTTCAAACCTGGCTCTGGCCAAAAAAAAAAAAAAAAGGACCTTTCTTGTCCATTGTAACCTAAGCTGAGTAATCCTGAGGATATCCAGAGATTCTAAGGATCCAGAGATCCTTAGCTGACACCAGGGCTTCCCTTGGAAAATGCACAGGCCTTAACATTTCAAAGAGAAGTTGGGGAGTTTTGGAAAGAGAATGAAGGGCAGCGCAGTCTGAGGCCATTGTGCACATCTAGACCCTGGTCCTGCCCCCTGCGCTGCTGGCATGTGCTTGTGATTTGTCTTCATCAGGCCTAATGTAACTGGGGTCTCATGCCTAACAGCGAAGGACATGGTATTCTGTCAGCAGAGTCACCCCTGGCCAGAAACAAAAAGAATCTAGGGTGTACGTGTGTGTGGTGCTGGCAGTGGTGGGGTGTATTAAGGTAATTAAATAATCAAAAATAATTTCCATTGACCTTGGGAATGAAGCTTGACATTCTCACTTGGAAAGAGGTGAGTTATGATCTGAGAATTTATTTCACACTTGTTAGGAAGCCATGCAGGGAAAATCAACTGTAGAAGGGTTTCCTTATCCCAGTCCCTTCCTGTCATTCCCTCTACTGGCTGCTTTCCAGAAATTTAGCAGTTGAAAAGGAGTCATACAGGGCGTAATTTAAAGAGTGAGTGGTAGGTGAAGGTTGTATTAGTTTTCAGATTTTAATTGAATCTTTAAGATTAGGTATTATGGTGCAGCGCCTGTGGCTCGGTGAATAGCGTGCCGACCCCATATACCAAGGGTGGCGGGTCCAAACCCGGCTTCAGCCAAACTGCAACAACAAAAAAAATAGCCAGGTGTCGTGGCAGGCACCTGTAGTCCCAGCTACTGGGAGGCTGAGGCAAGAGAATCAGCTAAGCCCAAGAGCTGAAGGTTGCTGTGAGCTGTGATGTCACAGCACTCTACTGAGGGCGACGCAGTAAGACTGTCTCTGAAAAAAAAAGATTAGGTATTATGCTCACTATATAAATTTCCTAAAACTTGAATTTCTTTCCATGGTTTCCTGTGTCTTGCTTGAGTTGGTGCAAAACTATACTGGACATACACCAGAGTGACAATCCAGATGGCTGTGACATCAGATGGATGTGGATGAGGGAATCTGATCTGGTTTAGAGCTGGGCACCTGCAGGTTCTACTTATGTTGAAGCTTCTCTACTGGGATTTAGATCTAAGGAAAAAAGTGAGTTAGACACTTATGTGGACTCCAGGATGATTTTCCTCTTAGCATTTCCCTTTCTTTCATTCCTTCCTCACTTGATTTTTTATTACATCTCTTTTCTCCTAGAAGCCACTAAAATTCTTTGGTTTTTGGCTTTCCTATAGTTTTGCTTTACATAATCTGTAGGGCATCCTAACTTTCTAAGAAGGGGTAAGACTCTAGTTCTGAGGTCCCACCTGGGGCACGGCCTAGGAATCTATAAACTCAGTAACTTACCTAGGCAAGCTGGATTCGAAAGAACTCAACTAGTTCTTTCTTATAGATGAGGGAACTGAGGCTTGCTGAGGGTAACTAGTCTAAGATGACTTGGTGATTTACGGCAGGGATGGGACCAGAGGGCAGTGTCTGTTCTGACCATGGTGCCTTTCCCCTAAAGAGGATGTTTCATACCAGGCATTGTGGTGTGACACCCTCATGTCCATCTAGCATGATTCTAATGAACACTGATGTGTGCTTAGTACTCAGTTCACATCTCAGGCAGGGTAATCTTTTTCCTTTGCTTCCTCTGGCTCCCACGCTTTCTCTGGATGCGCAGAACCACCATGCAAATAAACTTGTTCTTCTCAATATTTGTGCAAGTGTAGAGACATGAAACTCACAGATTGCCTCATCACAGAGCTGCCTTACCAGAGATCTGTATCTTGTTTATTTACCGACAGGACTGACACATTCGAAACCATCAGCGTTGCTCTGGCATGGGTGGGAGAGGCTGTTGCTACTTCTGGACAGCCCACGGCTACCTTCGAAGGCCCAGGACATGTTCGGGGCAGACAGTGAAGTTCCAATTCATGACAGTGAGGTGAGGGCCAGACTCAAAACAGGACAGAAACTTCCCCTTCATCTGTCACCCAGTAAGGCCTCCAGAATGGTGGCCAAATTAATTAAGAGAACAAAACAAAAGGCACTTTGTACATCTGCTGCAACAGGCGTTTTAGAACATGATATACTTTTCCTGCCCAGTAGACCTTTGGCAGGGGTGGAGGTGTCTTTACAGCTAAGGGAGTGTAACTTTAATGGGTAGGAAGGAATTTAAATTTTTTCAGTAGCTTACCTTTTCACATCCAAACCCTATGCCTTTTGCTAGCAAGGGCAGCTTCCAGAACTATGTTGGCTCAACCCTTCCTAGATGGGTGGGTGGGGGGGTGGTCCCTGTAGTTGGTCCACTTAGGCAATGACCATCTCAACTTAGTTTCTTTCCTCCCCTCTGAACCTGGATCTCTGACACCAATTGGCCCCGAACCTACTGGTTACTTAGTCCCAGGAAGGACCATGTCATGGAGGGCTTTCCCTAGTCCCTTTTTTAGGCTAGTCAAATGAAGCAGTGGGATTGGAAAAGGAACAAATCTCTAACTAGCTGTGATCAATTATTAGTAAACACCACTGCACTCAGACCAGTCAAACTTTTAGTTTGGGTTTCTTTTTTTTTGAGATGAAGTCTTACTACGTTGCTTAGGCAGGACTGGAACACCTGGGCTCAAAGGATCCTCTTGCCTCAGCTTCCTGTGTAGCTGGGACTATAGGTGTGCACTAGCTTGCTGATCCTTCCTTAAATAAGGGCAGCCCTGGTTGGAGATATTTCACATGGACCCCAATTAGATGGGGTCTCCTGCTGCATTTTGCTGAGTTTAATCCTGCCATAGGAAGTAGCTCAGCTGGGACACAGCAGGGAGAGGGCCACAGCACACCTGCCTCCTGTGCACCCAACCTAAGGCTCTGCTTGGTGACTGATGGTGAAGCAGAGGATAGAGACGTCATAGCATATCATGATGGGTGTTTAGAAAGCAAGCACAGTGAGTATCAGAGAGCACTCTGGGGGTAAGGAGTACATATCATGCTGAAAAGTGAAATATGCCCTTGGTACTCATCTCTGTATGGGATAAACTCACATCCATATATGCACAGACAATGGGCAGAGAGGTACAGACCCCTAGACCCACATGCTCTGCTTGGGGCCTAGATGAGTGTTCCCTGCCTCAGTCTTGTTTATTCTGCCTCTCTGAGGTCACAGTTCCCGGTGTACCATAGAGAGTAGGGCTATCTACACTGGGCTCTGCCTACCAGGCTGAATGCATCCTCAGAGACTTTGAAGGTTTAGTTGATCTATAGGCATCTGAGGTGTAGGTCCCTACAGGAAAGCTGAAATAGTCAACATGAAAGTGACAGTAGGAGTGACCTCTCACTGACTCTGGGACTCCACCCTCAGGCCCAGGGAGCCTTAGATGGCTAACATAGAATTATGAATAAACTGGGAAATATCCAGTTTAAAAGCCAGTATATATTTGCTGGAAATCTGTGTCTGTGTGCCTTCAAGAGAGGGGACTCCTTGAGGGAGATGTGCACAGTTCGTTACCACATAAATAGGAACTAGAGGTGCTGGCTGCACTCAGTAGAAAACTAGCAGCATTATTCGGGGTCCTGGGGCATTCCCCAGGGGTTCTCGGTGCAAGGCCTCTCTTTTGGGGGAGGATTGTGCCTGATCAGCAGAGCTATAACTCATCCATCATGGCCAGCAAATCATCCCCCTTGCTGGTGCTTGACCTTGGCTGCTCTGTGATCTCAAACTCCCCCATAATCCGAGCCAACTCTTCCTTCCGTTGCTGGTCCTGTTAGAGAAGGGGGAAGAGAAAGTGAATGAGGAGGATGTGTCCTCACTGTTGTCTCTTTGTGCAGTAGGCATAGTTTTTCACCCCATCACTGCGGTGCATTTCAATTGCTTGCCTGCTTGTTACAGGCTGAATAGAGAATAAAAAGGGGTCTTTGAAGTTCAAGGTTATCATGAGAGCGGGGAATAAGATTTGATGCTGTGTAATCCCCTGTACGCACCTGGGTAGCCTGTATGTTGATAACTTCATAGGACAACTCTTCCGGTCTGGTGAGCGCTGCTTGTCTAGATGAGACAGTAAAGACACAGGTCCAAAGTTAGGGTTCTCTCCCTGCTAGCACGGCAAACTGGCTCTTGATAATTTGGCAACCTGTTTTTCCTGCCTCATCTTCTGCCATTGCCCTTCAGCTTTCTATCCCATCTCTAGAAAGTTTTTTTTTTTTTTTTTGAGACAGAGTCTCAAGCTGTCATCCTGGGTAGAGTGCCGTGGCATCATAGCTCACAGCAACCTCCAACTCTTGGGCTCAAGCAATCCCCTTGCCTATGTTTTCTATTTTTAGTAGAGACAGGGGTCTCAGTCTTGCTCAGGTTGGTCTTGAACTCGTGAGCTCAGGCAATCCATCCCTCTTGGCCTCTCAGAGTGCTAGGATTATAGGCGAGAGCCACTCTGCCCAGCCGTCAAGTTCTTTTATATTTCTGTGCTTTTGTACCTTTGCACACACTAAAATCTGACAAGAGTGCTTTTTTCCCTTCCTCTGCTTGGCAAACTCTAAGACCCAGATCAGATGCTACTCTTTCAATTTGCCAGTGCAAAGTCAGTCACTGTGTCCTCAATTAGAGTCAATTCATGACAGGACTGAACTCACTTAAATACATGTTCATTTTCCCACTAGCTGGGAGGCTCTAGGTGTTACATTCCATCTTTATGTCCCCAGCATTTAGTACATGTACCTGCCATATAGAAGTAAACAAAAGAAGTTAGTTTAATGAATAGGGAAAGAGAAGGCAACCCTCACCCCAAATATTTGGTTGGGGGAGGATCAATGAGATAATACATGCAAAAAATGTTCTGTAAACTATAGAGAACTGTATAAAAACTGGTGAATTACTATTGCTATTGGTTTGGGTGAAACTGTTTAATCCCAAAGAAATCAAGCTCCAACCTCCCTCAGATTTCCTAACATACTTTTCTTTCCTTTTCTTTTTTGAGACAGTCTCTCTCTGTTGTCTAGGCTAGAGTGCCATGGCATCAGCTTAGCTCACAGCAACCTCAAATACCTGGGCTCAAGTGAGCCTCCTGCCTTAGCCTCCCAAATAGCTGGGACTATAGGTGGTGCCACAAGGCCCAGCTAATTTTTCTATTTTTAGTAAAGATGGGGTCTTGGTCTTGCTCAGGCTGGTCTCACACTCTTTTTTTTTTGAGACAGATCTCAATGTCACCTTGGGTAGGGTGCAGTGGCAACACAGCTCATAGCAACCTGCAACTCCCAGGCTCGAGCAATTCTCTTGCCTCAGTCTCCCAAGTAGCTGGGACTACAGGTGCCCGCCACAACACTGGGCTATTTTTTGGTTGTAGTTGTCATTGTTGTTTGGCAGGCTGGGGCTGGATTCCAACCCGCCAGCTCTGGTGTATATGGCTGGCACCTTAGCTGCTTGAACTAAAGGTGCCGAGCCCTAGTCTTGAAGTCTTGAGCTCAAGTGATCCTCCTGCCTTGGCCTCCCAGAGTGGTAGGATTACAAGTGTGAGCCACTGTGGCCAGCCTAGAATTCTTTTTTTTAATGACTCCAGAATGTTCAGGCCATCAAATCCTGGTAGATTTTTAAACTAGGTTTTTGTATTCTATATATATATATATTTTATTTATTTATTTATTTATTTATTTATTTATTTATTTATTTATTCATTTATTTATTTATTTTTGAGGCAGAGTCTTATTTCGTCACCCTCAGTCGAGTGCTGTGATTTCATAGCTCAGAGTAACCTCAAACCCTTGGGCTCTCTTGCCTCAGCCTCCCAAGTAGCTGGGACTACAGGTGCTTGCCACAATGCTTGCCTATTTTTAGAGATGGGGTCTCCTTCTGGTTTAGGCTGGTCTTGAACCTGTGAGCTCAGGCAATCTGCCTAGGTGGGCCTCCCAGTGTGTTAGGATTATAGGGGTGAGCCACCACACCTAGCCTGTTGATATTCATTTGTGATTTTTACATTTGTATTTGTGAGTGTCACTGGTTTGTAATGTCATTTTTGGGTTCTGATCACACTTGGGATTTTTATATATGTCTTTAAAGAAAAATGTTTAAGGGGAGGGCACCTGTGGCTCAAAGGAGTAGGGTACTGGCCCCCATATACCAGAGGTAGTGGGTTCAAACCTGGCCCTGGCCAAAAACTGCAAAAAAAAAAAAAAAAAGAAAGAAAGAAAGAAAAAGGTTTAAAACATACTCCTCTTCTTCATCAGTGGTAAAAAGATTCAATCGGAATCCTGGCTCTGGGCCACTGGGTTTCTTAATCTCCATCCCTCCCATCAGCCTGGCCAAGAAATTCAGTTCTTCTTTAGCAAGAGGGTTGGGAGCAATGCTTTCCTGCAGAAACAATTGCATGATTTTTAGCCATATAAATGTGATCACATTTCCTGCTAAGACCTGAGACCCAGGGTGGTATAATAAGGCAAAATAATAACTTTATTTCTGAGTCCAAATAAAGCACAGGAGCCTGGCTTAATCAAAAGACAAACCATCCATGTCAGAAGCACAGGGAATCTAGCAATACAAACCAAAGATTTTCATACTTTCAAGATGAATAGAGGGCCTCAGGGATCCACATTTCTCCTCAAACTACCTTCCTCCTTGAAGGAGAACTTTGCTTCAGTTGCCCAGTTCCCTTCCTTGACTTGAGGAAGCCTCAGTCAATTCTCCAACCTCACTCACTCCAGAGGCACTGCCACACTGCCCTCAGGCGGTGACCGTCGGGAACACACCTTCAGGTCTATTTCCTCCTCTCAAGGTCCTCACCCCATGTCAGCTTGGCCCCTTCCTTCTAACCCAGGCTTCCTTGTTCTTTCCCTTCCGTTACTCTGCCACCAGTTATCTAAAATATAGTTTTCAGATAATTTCTCCTTGACTTGAAACAAACCCCTTCTGTCTAAAGAACAAAGTCCAAATCGTTTAAATCCCTTCCTAATTAGGCCCCAATATCCCTCTCCAGTTAAACCTCAGCCAGTGGCCTCAGTTAGTTATGATCCAGCTCCATGGAACATGTGCCACCTCCCTGCTCCTCTAAGCACGGTGTGCTTTGTCCCTCTGTGTCCTTGCTCATCCTGTCACCTGGGCCTGCTTGCCCATTTCTCTTTCTCTGCTATTTAGTATTTTATCCACTTTGTTTATTTTTTTGAGACTGGGTCTCACACTGTTGCCCAGGCTGGAGTGCAGTGGCATTATCATAGCTCACTGTAGCCTTGAGCTCCTGGGCTCAAGCAATCTTTGCACCTCAGCCTCCCATGTAGCTGGGACTATAGGCACATGCCACCTTGCCTGGATAATTTTCCTTTTTTTTTTTTCTTAAGACACAGTCTCTGTTGCCCAGGCTAGAGTGCTGTGATGTCAGCCTAGCTCACAGCAACTTCAAACACTCATGTGTTCAAGTGATCCTCCTGTCTCAACCTCCCAAGTAGCTGGGACTGTAAGTACTTGCTACAATGCCCTGCTAATTTTTCTATTTTTAGTAGAGATGGGGTCTCACTCTTGCACAGGCTGGTCTAGAACTCCTAAGCTTGAGGGATTCTCTGGCCTCAGCCTCCCAGAGTGCTAGGATTACAGCTGTGAGCCACCGAGCCCAGCCTTACCTGGGCTTAAATTTTTAAAGTCTTTGTAGAGACGGGTATTTGGGAGTCTTGCTATATTGTTGAGGCTGGTCTTTAACTCTTGGGCTCAAGTGATCCTCTCAACTCAGTCCCCCAAAATGCTGGAAGTACAGGTGTGAGTCACTGCAACCAGCCCTATTTTACCCACTTTAGAGCCCAACTTCAATGTTCCTCCTTTGAAAAGTCTTCCTGATTCAGTCCCCTCCATCCACCCCACTGGACAGGCCATATGATCTTCTGGAACAGCACATTGTTTTTTTTTTTTTTTTTGAGAC
>CAUYQV010102643.1:0-13460 GCA_963574575.1 Galagoides demidoff
ATTCAGGGCATAGAAAGTTAAGATTCTGAAATTTCACAGGCCAGGCATGGTGGCTCATGCCTGTAATTCTAGCATGCTAGGAGGCCAATGCAGGTGGATTGCCTGAGCTCACAGGTTGGAGACCAGCCTGACCAAGAGCAAAACCCTATCTCTATAAAATAGCCAGGTGTTGTGGTGGTCACCTATAGTCGCAGTTACTTAGGAAGCTGAGGCAAGAGAATTGCTTGAGCTCAAGAGTTTCAGGTTGCTGTGAGCTATGGTGCCATTTCACTGTGCTGAGGGCAACAAAGTGAGACTCTGTTTTGGGGGGAAAAAAGCTGAAATTTCTTATTTATCGATCAGTAGCTGCAACTTCTAATGTGCACCTATTTCTAAGACAATACTGCCCAACAAAATCCCCTACAGTAATGAAGATGTTCTTTACCTGCACTCTTGAATATGATAGCCAATGTGACTCTTGAACGTTGAAGTGTAGCTAGGATAACTAAAGAAATGGATTTTTATTTTATCTTACATCTTACATTTGCACAGCTCTAATGGATACAAAACTAAACTAGAAAGGGGATGGGTCTGCGAGTTGAGAGATTATAGGAAGGAAAAGCTTTTTTACTATGTAGTAAAACCAACTGTTATCCTGCAGGCTATTTATTAAGTAATTAGTACAATTCATGTGTTTAGATGTAAGGGGAAGATCATGATGTATGCTACCAAATTCCTGGAGGCTTTTCAAAGCAGAATAAATTCTCTCCTCAATGGTCCTACCCCAAACTTTATCCTACATTCTGGCAGTATTTGTGAGGAGCTTATAATGAATTTTATATGCTTTTCCACACAAATAGAAACAGGGCTTATTTAACCCAGTAACAACAGAGCCTTAAAAGTCAGATTTTGGTTAAAGAAAACATTTTTTCACTGTTGTAAATATGTAAAGGAAATAGGATTTCATCAAGTATAAATAATATTTAGTATTTTTAACCATCTTAAAAATTATATATTTTTAAAAGGACAAAGATATATGTTCATAGATTAACTATGATAGTCTCTGCATTATGAAATCAGAAGAGTCCTATATTTTTCTGTCTAGCTTCCAAAATTAAAAAAAAATGCTGTAACTATTCTTAATAAAAGAGAAGCCTCATTTAAAATAAAGGTTAGCAACTTTTTTTCCATTAAAGGGCAGGTAGTGAATGTTTCGGGCTTTGTGAGCCATATCTGTTCCATTGCAATGATTCATCTCCATACCTGTAGCTCAAAAGCAGCCACAGACAATATGGACACGAATGATCATGGTGGTGTCCTAGTGAAAATTTACAAAAACCAGTTTGGGGCCAGATGTGACCACAAGCTGTAGTTTGTCCATCCCGGCATAAAGTATCTTTCTTCACAGAAGTGCTTAGAGTAGATTAGTCTACCCATCTCAAAAACTCAGGGACCATGAGCTTCACAAAACGATATTATAATGTTCTTAGGAGAGCCTTCACTAGCCTAAGGAAACTCTGGTTTTCTTCACTATAATGACAGCTACTCCATGTATTTCGTGTTTACAATGCCTTTGCTTTCTAAATGTTATCAGTATACATTTTCACAATGCTATGACATTAGCTTGCCACTTTTCAGTCTTGAAGAAACCAAAGTTCAAACAGACTAGGCAATTTTTTGAGTAACAGATAGCAAGTAGGAACAGCATCCCAAAGCAGGTTCATTTCAAATCTTATGCTCTCATTACCACCATTCAAAACTCCACCTGGAGCAATATTTTTCAAAAGAAGCTACGGTATAACCTCCATAGTTGGCGACCTCCTTATATTAACCACCTCCTTAAGTTGACCTAATTTTTATAGACCAGACATGCACCACATATACTTATCAGCACAGCAGGCATAGGTCCTTATTTTGACCACCTCCTTAAGTTGACCTAATTTTTATAGACCAGACATGCACCACATATACTTATCAGCACAGCAAGCATAGGTCCTTATTTTGACCACCTCCATATGTTGACCAGTTTGTAACAATCCCTTGGATGGTCAACTTATGGTGTATTTTATTGAAAGTGAAACATAACTATGATTTTTGATTCAGATAACAAATTCCACCTACCACCAGATCGGAATCCATCTCTCCCATCTCCTTCCAGGAAGCAGAGTCTCCATCTCTGTTACCTTAGAGCAGATGTGTCCATGTTAGATAACTTCACTGGTCATCCAAACGCTTCTCTCCTCAGATTCTCCCAGGGATTATTCTGCAACATAAAACTAACATCCTATATATCTCAGCCACCTTAGACAACCAAATCGACATACCTGTGACCTGTATTTTCCCCAGGTAAGTCCTTCTTAACTCATAAACCACACCCAAAATATTATCTAGTAGGTAGCATGGCCAGAGAAAGGCAAACCTTGATGAGAATATAAGTCTCTATTTTACATGTCATCATTATCCCCCTAAAATATGAGAATAGTGTTAATACTAAGAGAAGCGGAAGGAGGTTTGTACTTATTCTACTGAACTTTAGGGTCACCTAAGAGCTCATAGATTTAAGCAACCAATCAAGTTGCTCTGGTCCATGTTTAAGATTGCCAAAGGAGATGAGAAGGAGACAAAAATAAATTGACATATTCCAACCAGCCAGTAAATAGCAAGAGAAGATATTCTCAGCATGCAATTTCTTAGCTTACAACCATGGAGAAGAGATGAAAAGTAGAGTATTTTGTCCCTCTTTGGAACCATGGATGGGTTCAGATTCCTATGGACTCTGTGTACTTTAAGTCTTTGATGGTCAAAGGTTGCTTCAAGGACCTGAAGCAGAACATCATCTGGGAGCTTATTAGAAATTCTGCATCTCACCCCACCCAGACCCATAGAATCAGAACCCACATGTTAACCAGATCTCTAGAGGACTCAAGTGCACGTGAAAAATTGAAGGGTGCTGCTCTAATAACAAATGATTTTGAGAAGGTCTGAAGTCGCCAAGATTTAGATTAATATTTACCCTGATTAGGCATTTAAAAAAAAATCCGCACAGGAAGGTCTCCTTTGCGCAAGTTTCCCATTGTTTGTTGGTTTAACATCTTAAAATAAGAATGACTAAGCAAATGACATGAAATTTATGTTAACCAGCTTGATGAAAGTATTTCAAATTGTATATAAAAACAGTACAATGTACCCCATGTTTGCATTAATGTATACAGCTATCAATTAATAAATAAAATAAAATAAAATAAAATAAAATAAATAAATAAAAGAATCCCCTGGGCACCCGTATGCTCAGTGGTTAGGGTACCGGCCACATGCTCCAGGGGTGGTGGGTTCATGTAAAACTTAGGGTAAAGTTTCACAATCAAGACAAATGAAAACAAGTGATAAATGGGTTTGGCACTAACTAAACATGGACACAGATCCCTAAATAGATATAAAAGAATGTGCTAATGTTTTCTCCCATTTCAGCCAGGTGAGTAATGAAGCAAAAATCCTAAGGAAACTGCATTCTCTAAACGTGTTTTTGGCACACGAAAGGAAGAAGAATTCAACAAACCTAATCACAGAAGAGGGCGAAATGATGAATTCTGAAGGACGGCTGAGGTAAGAAAACTTAGAAGCGGCATTTCTTAGTACTGCTCAGATTTGTACAAAGCTTTGTTGAAGTACCATTTTTATAGTTCATTATCTCCAATTCAGAAATTTTAAGTTCATTTTTACCATTTGTATTAGTTGTCATTAACTGGCGTAGTAATTGGAGTCATTTGAAGTAAGAGTTTATCTCCTAAAACTTAGGGTAAAAATTTATTGTCAAGACAAACATGAAGTCATTCAGTTAGATGTCTGTAGGTATCTAAATCCTAAAAATAAAAGTATTAAGTGTAAAAAATGGTGGCTTTATTGTAGCTAACTCACAGTAAAGGGTAACTCAGAAAAATCCTAAAGTTAGGATCCAGCCACTTCCTAGAAGGACTAAATGCATGCCCAATGTGTGTTTTAACTCGTGTCCTATTTCAACATGAATTTGAAACGTATTTAGACCTTTTAATTGTAGTCTTGAATATCTGGAACATTCTTCAGAGCTTAAAGCTGTCAAATGTTCATAATAACCATTCATAACCTCGGGCACATGCTATTCTTGAATCATTATTGCAGCGTTTTTCAACTTTTTTTTTAATCTCACAGCACACTTGAAGTTAAACTTCCATGGCACACGTAAATCATGTTGATCCAAAAAAAAAGGAGTAAAAGAAAAAATATACTTACTATGCTTTGAACTTCTTTAGAAAATAATGCAATTAATGGTTTTTAAAAATTTTTTACATCCTATCTAAGATCCTGTCACAGCACACTGGTTTATTGTCTTAAAGACAGAAGTATGAAGGACAGAACGTTCTCTCAAGATCTACTTAAACACGCACGCAGCTTTTCTTAGAAACAGTGGACACTCAGAAAATGTTTAAGCAACAAACACATCAGGATCTATTCCCTGTCATTTTCCCTTTTCAGGAATCTGGATACATGTCGTTGGATCATTCCCTTGGGCATCAAATGTTATGGCCCCTCTTCCATGACAGAAGAAATCTGGCCACCCCCTTGTATACTCCAGAATTTGATACCAATTTCTGTGGCTACCTAAGGATTATGCATCAGTTGTGCTACTTCATAGTTTTCAAGAACCTCAGACAAACTATATCATAGTTATTTTCTGAAGCGTAAAATAGATTAACTTCTAAATGAAATAGCCAGGGGCATTCTCATAATTCCTTAGTAGTAGACACTTTCCCCATTTTTAACTTTGAATGAGGTAATGTTTATGCATAAACTTTGTTTTATCTTATGAGATGTCCATCATTATTGTCTCTAACTCAATAAAATTTGGATAATGCGTCCAAAGACTGAGCTCCGGGACCTCCCAACATTAGGGGTTAGGGAAAGACAGAAACCACAAAAGGGCTAAGAAATCAGTGAGGTTATTCTGGGGGAAATGAGGAGAATGTGGTGGCCTGGATAGAATACTAAGGTAAAAATAGTCAAATGCTACCGATAAAGTAAGCTGAGGCCTGAAAAGCAACCACTGGGCTCAGCAAGGTGGAGGGTAATTGGTGACGTAAACAAAAAAAGCAGTTTTGGTGAAGGGTGGGGGTAAAAACACAATTGAAGTAAGTTTAAAAGAGAATGGGAAGAAAGGGCTTCATAGGCAGAATCCCTGGGTGACTGTTTACTATAGCTTGGGATCAGGCCACCACAACCAAGCTCTCATTAACTCCTGTCACCTTGTGTCAAGAAACCTGAGCAGTTGTTTTCCTTTCAGAGCCAGGTAAAAACTCTCTCCCCCCCATTCTCCCTCCTCTTTGCCTGCCTCACTATACACATCTGCCTGGTGTTAGAACATGTAGGTTGGGAAGTCTGTATGAAATAGAAATGGGCGCTTAAGAAAACTTTTACCAGAAAGCCCCACAAGGGGGACACATTAGTTCCTTTCCCAGATTCTAACACTGATACTTTGGTTACCCCTGTATGCACAGTTCCCAGTGCCGAGGCAAGAACTAAACCCTTCTCAGGCCTTAGCCCTAACCCTAGTGAATTACCACCTGAAACCTAGTCTTTCTTAAAAGTGATTTTGTAGGCTCGGCACCTGTAGCTCAGCATCTAGGGCACCAGCCACATACACCGGAGCTGGCGGGTTTGAACCCAGCCCAGGCCTGCCAAACAACAATGACAACTACAACCAAAAATGGGGCATTGATAATAATGACAACTACAACCACTATCACCAGACATTGTGGTGGGCGCCTGTAGTCCCAGCTACTTGGGAGGCTGAGGCAAGAGAATCGCTCAAGCCCAAGAGGTTGAAGTTGCTATGAGCTGTGATGGCACAGCACTCTACGGAGGGCAACAGCTTGAGTCTCTGTCTCAAAAAACATTAAAACATTTCAAATCCCTAATAAAGCGGACTTGCTGATTAGAGTAAGATCTCTGTGACTGTAAATCACACTCACAAATCCAAACTGGAACTTAGATATTTAATGGATCAAACTCCTTTAAGCATCTTAAATCATAGCACACATAAAACAGCACCATGATTAGAAGATGATGGACTCCTTCCTTATAATCACAACATGCACGAAACCATTGCCTAAGTTCCATTTGAGGTTATATTGTCAAAAACCAGAACAGCCAGTCAAAGAAGGATGTGCGATGAGGAGAAGGAAGGGGAGTCAGTAGAGGAGAGAGAGAGAGGGAGACAATCCCTTTCTTGCACAGGACTGGAGTCTTGCATAAGACTCAGGAAGAGATGTACTGTAGGGATCTGGGCTTCATTTTTACTGTAAAACTAATGTCATGGTCACAAAAGCATCTATGTGGAAATGGAAAAAAGATACCTCTTCTATCCTCATGATTTAGGGATAAAGTACAATATCTATAGCCACAACATGAGCGTTCCAACACCACATAGGCCTGAGATTCAGTACACGTGGCAAAATCAGTATTCCCAATACCCCCTTCACTCTTATTCTGTGATGACTGAGAGGCACATAGAATACCTTTCACAGATCTAAAAATTACCGTAAAAAAAAAAAATCCCACAAATTTTAGCTTAGTCAGGATGCTTATGGCCTGGAACTTTCCTAGAGATCAAGAAACAATTACAAGGCCTGGCTTTAACATCAGCGGCCTTGTCCACGTCTTAAACCCCAACACACACACAGACCTGCCGTGCTCCCACCCACCACCAAAACCAGCACACTGCTGTGTTAACGGATTGAGGCACAGACCTGTTCTCAGAAAAAATAATAACTTCACAATCATACTATGCGTACGTTATTATGACTTCTTACTAGGTAGAAGTAGTTGGTTAAAACCAGATAGTCTTAGACTTTCCCTAAAAGTTTAATATTACTAGACCATAAGAAAGTTAATAGAGGTCTTTTCTGAACAAGGTTTTTCTAGAAGCTGTTAACTAGAAAAACAAATACTATATATGCTAGCAAATATTTTGACTTTCCCTCTCCTTTATCTATCTGATATGCCTTCTCAGTCTTGCCTAAAGGAAATAAACACCCATCTCAGGTATTATTTGGAGATAGGACAAAATAAATAGGATAGTTTTATGAGCAGCCCACAAAATGGTTAGATGGTGACATTGCCTGTTTTCTGAACTTGTTGCCATCCTCAATGATGTTGAAACAGGAAGCTATATCAGAACAGAAAGAACTCAAAGCTTGAGCGTCATTCCTGGATTTCTGAGTTCATGCCTTCCAACAAAGGGGCTTTTACAAGTTTCAAAGGATGATATGTGCAGAGATCTTGGATAAAGCCCAAGAGCTCACCTATGCTGTTATCCCACATCCAGATAGGATGTCAAATGCTGTCTTCCCTGCAGGTGGCACTGTGTAATGAGTTTTTAGGAAAAATCAAAAGGCTCCTGGGAGAAGAAAAGGTCTGGGGGAAACTTCACTCACTCATTTAACAAATATTTGAACATTTGTTCTCATTTTTCATTGGATCTAAAATGCCATCAACTTTAAATATATCATTATTTTTATACCAAGATTAAAGAAACTTTTATCATTAGAAGATCAAAGAAAGTACCAATTAATCTGACACCCTTTACCATTCAGTCTTAGAATCATTTTATAAAAATAGAAAGAGCTCTTATGGACATTTTCAATCATGTCCCTCTCTGCATACAAAAGCAAGTACAAACAACATCAATGTGTTAAAGCAATTCTAAACTATTTTCACATAGAAGAGTCTGATTCTTCTGAATCACTTTTTGAATCACAGTCACCAATGTCCTCCCCATTTCCCACATAGTTGTCAGCCTTTGAGCCATCTCAACCAATATTGGTGATATGGCATCTCTTAAAAGAATGCTCCACTCTTTTTTTTTTTTTAAGACAGAGTCTCACCATGTGGCCCTTGGGAGAATGCCATGGTGTCACAGCTCACAGTAACCTCCAACTCTTGGGCTTAAGCGATTCTCTTGCCTCAGCCTCCCAGGTAGCTGGGACTACAGGTATCTGCCACAATGCCTGGCTGTATTTTTTGGTGATGTTATCATTATTGTTTAGCTGGCCCAAGCTGGGTTTGAACCCACTAGCCTTGGTGTGCGTGCATGGCGTCATAACCACTGTGCTACAAGCACCACGCCAGAATGCTCCACTCTTATTCCCAGAATTTCCTGCCTCTTGGTGGCCCTTATCTCTCAAGTTTTGATGCTGGCACCAAAGAGTCACCAAGAGTTCTCAAGAAAAAATTTCAAACCAAGTTCTACATGTGCAAGTGATAAGCTACAGCGTGCCTGTCCACAGCCCAGTCCCAATATGTTGATTACAACTCTTGTAAAATTCTGATGAGTCTAATTACTTGAAAATATGTGTACATTAACATGGATGAAATATGGTCTGTGCTGGTTCTGCTTTAGGTACTAGAAATCGCATGTAGGTGACATAATGAAGGGATATAAAGAATAAAAGTAAATAAGCAAATTATCTAACACATGAGATGGTGATGAATACTACAAATTAATAAGGCTGGTAAAAAAGTTGAATATAGTAAAGGAGATATAATTTTAAATAATTTGGAGGGGGTCAGGGAAGGCCTCACTGAGAAACTGAGAGTCAGTTGGTTGTCAAACAGAGTCCCTTGGTTGTCAAGGGAGCTGACCTCTACAACCTGAGGTGTTTCCTCCTTACTCCGGCCTGCAAGCATTCTTTGCCACAGCTCAGACTACACAATCTATGGATCACACTTTTGGAAACACCAGCATTAGGATCACAGAATCATGATTTGTGGGCCAGACAAAGGGAGATATGTCATCGTTATTTACAAGGCATGCTATTTCCAAAATAAGTTAAAGGAGAATCACCTGTCTTTATGCCACAGCCATCACTAGACCCCTTTCCCTGCCTAGTGATCAAGTCTTATCCCAGGGCAGATCCCCTTCCTCTCCTTGATTCCACCATGCCCCTCACCGTGTACACCTCACACACATCCCCACCCCAGGGCTTCTGCATCTTCTGTTCCCTCTGCTTGGAACTCACCTCCCAGACACTCCCTGTACTTCAACCAGCTCAACTCCTGCTCACACACACCAAAGATCTTAACTCATATCATTTCCCCCAGGAAAACACTCCTAGAGTGGATCGCGTCTCCTGTTAAGTTACCTACAGTCACTATGCTCTAGTTCTTAGCAGTTTATATATGTAGCATTCAATTAACATCTCTCTCCCACCAAACCACAAAATTTGCCAAGACAAGAATCATGCACTTTTGAATCCCAAGCACTAAGCAATAGCATCTGATGTGTCATAAATACATTAGAACCTCCATAGCTGACCACCTGCCTACATTGACCATGTTAAAGTACCTAATGTCATAGATGGGACATGCACCACATGTACATATCAGTACAGTAGGCCTAGTTCCTTATGTTGACCACCTCTGTATGTTGATCAGTTTGTCACAGTCCCTTGAGTGGTCAACTTACAGAAGTTCTATTGCATTTAGTGAATGACAGAGTGAATAAGGATACTAATGAATTCTCCAATTAGGCCACAGCAGCCTTCCAAGAAAATAAGTCAAGGGAAGGGGTGAATACACCTTGTCACATGTATTCTTCCTAAAGCCAGAGTTTCTCCAGGTACCTGAGTGAGGTAACCCTCACTTCACCAGGTCACAAAACAATGTGTCAAACTTAAGAGAGCTGTCAGACCTTTGATATCAAAAGGAGGAATATTTAATGTAAAAGTTTGATCAGAGCATTATAATGGAAAACCGAGGCAAGGAGATCAGCTAAGAAGTTAGTTCAAAAGGATGCAGGAACGTGTTAAAAAGAAGGATGAGATTGGCTGGGCGCAGTGGCTCATGTCTGTATTCCTAGCACTCTGGGAGCAGAGGCAAGTGGATTGCCTGAATTCAGGAGCTGGAGACCAACCTGAGCAAGAGTGGGACTCCATCTCTAAAACTAGCTAGGCATTGTGGTAGGTGCATATAGTCCCAGCTACTTGGGAGGCTGAGCCAAGAGGATCACTTCTGCCCAAGAGTTTGAGGTTGCTGTGACCTGTGATGCCATGACACTCCACAAAGGGTGACAAAGTGAGACCAAAAAAGGAGGATGAAGCATGAAGCAGATGGTTTATGCCCCTGAAAATGACACTATTTTCCAAAGACATTTTTGAAAAGAGAGAGAGCTTACTGGTCAGATTAGGACTTGCTGACCCTTGGAGGCCTTCACCTTGCCACCACTCACAGCAAGGACTTTTCAAGAAACAAAAAAAGGTGAAAGTTTGGAAACCCTCATGTGATTTTATGTCTGTCACTGTTCTCAGGTATAAAAAAATTACCTCCCACTGCAGCACACCAAAAGAAAACTTTTCTATGACCATTGCTTAGACTCCAAAAAATAACAGTTTTATGACAACTTTTGTGCTAAAAAGTATATGTGTGTCCCACATAATGAAACAGTTGTTTTCAGTGTCTGTGGACCCAAGTCTTCTTGGGGACCTTTGAAGGTCCTGAGAGAATGCCATACACAGGTCGGCTGGCTTACGGGGTTCTTTGTGGGATCAGTTTAGGGATGCCACAAAGCTTTGTCTTAACTGACAGAGGTCTCTGACTGTGCTCTTAAAGTTGTTATCTTAAATTCCAGATGAATCCTCCAGAGAAGTTAGTGCATGTACAGCCCTCTGGGGACACTGAAAGCAGCAGCTATAACACACTTGAAGACTTTTATTCACGCAGAAGAGCAAGTCCAAGGGGACTCAGATCTAAAGGACCAACTAGCCTGCTGAGGAAGCAACTTTGGTAGAATTGCACCCTTCCAACTGAGGTCTTGTTAATTAACTTACCTATTTAAGGTACCTACCTAGACACTATTCATTTATAAAAGGTGCATTCTTTTAAAACCCCATCTTTCAAAAATAGAAGATATGTAATAAAATGTGCAAGATTTAGATAATTTCCCACAGATGGGAGAATTGGAGCTAGGCAGAGGGGAAGGGGCGTGGAATCAGTGGAAATCCTTTTTCATTTTCCCTTTAGAACTTTAGATCCTTTTAAGAATGAGGCTTCCCACCAGAGGTTACCAGGGAACCAGCCCCTGGTCCCTATTCCAGAATTTGTAAGCTTTCAACCTTTAAGCAAAAAAGCCCACAGAGAAAGCACATCAATGCCACCCCTGCAGCAATGGCACATAGGAAAGCAGCTCAGGTGTCAGGGCAGCAGGTCCTGCAGGGTCACAGGAAGCTTACGGTGCTATCAGCGCCACACAGCCAGTCCCAGGTATTGCTGGGGGGCCAAGTCAGTGGGATCCCAAGTGGCTCAACCCAGAACCTGAGCCCATATCTGGCACCAAAATAATGCTAGATATGAAAAACAGAAAATAAATGTATAAACTATAACCATCTTTATTCCAAATATAAAAATTATTTCATATCTCCATCATTAAAATGGACACTATCCATTAGTTATCACCTTTTTTGAGGTTACCAGCCTCTAGTTTCCATTCTTTTTTTTTCCCCCATTGAGACAGAGTCCCACCCTATGCTCTGAGCAGAGTGCAATGGTGTCATAGCTCACTGCAACCTCAGACTCGGGCTGTGGGCATCCTGCTGCCTCAGCCTCTGGAAGCCGCTGGGATTTCAGGTGTTTGCTGCAGCATGCAGCTGGACTTTTCATTTTTTTTTAGGAGTCAGGGTCTCACTCTCACTCAGGCAATTCTCCCTCCTCAGCCTCCCACAGTGCTAGGATTATAGGCATGAGCCACCATACCCATAGTTAATAAAGATTTGGGGAGGCAGGTAGGAGAGATGGAGATAGGAGTCATCTGATTACTGATATTTAAAGGATGATAAAAACAGCAAGAAAAAATATTTTCTATGGTGGTAACAGGTATTCATTCCAAATGAACACTAGATACAAAAGAGGGAGGCAGGAGGTAAAGGAGAATGAATAAGCAAACTACAACCAATGTTAGCCCCGATTGATAGAGAGATGCTTGCCGGTCCCCATTACTAAAACGGAAGGCAGTAGGTCTGTTGGTGGAGCAAGCTCCTGTGTGTTACTTACCTGTCATCACAGCTCTACACGTGACCTTCTCTGCCCTAAACTGTTAGAGCCAAGAGTTCGAAAATGAGAAGTCCTGGCCTCCTTTTTCCGGCTCTGCCAGCAGGAGGCACTGATGGAGAGAAGAAGATCTCTAGCTTCACCTTGCTATCTTAAAATGACATAGACTCTCCCTATGGACCTAAGGTTTGCTGATTGGAGAAATAGTATTCTGCACACAGGACTTATTTACAAGATCACAAGAAGAACCTCAAAAGCATGTTTCAGAGTTATGCTATTACTGCCCGGAAAGAGGGAGTTGACATAAAGAAGGCTGGCCCTAAGGAATCACTAAAATGAGTGTCCAGAAGAAAGACTAGTCTCATCCTATTGATCTTGAAGGAAGATATATTAATAGAAATATTCTACTATAGCTGTTCCCCAACCCAAACTTTCCCCTGTTTCCTTGTTGATCCAATGGTGTTCATTCCCAACCATGGCTACTAAATCTTTCTTAAAGGAATTAAACTCGTAAGGATGTGGGGTTATTCTGTGTCCACTGAATTGAAAACACAACTTGTACACAAATTGGAAAAATCCTACTAAACAGAGAGGTGGGATGACAGTGACACTCCCATCCCTGCCTCCCAGGTTAGGTCCTATTTTCAGGTAATCAGTCGGTCATTAAGAACTGTAGGCTGAAAGCTATAACCTAATAACAGCCTAAGAATATGGGGAGAGGGAAGAGGGGAATGGGTGGAGGGAGGAGAATTGGAGGGATCACTTTTGTGGTTTATCTTACAAGGGTACAAGTGAATCTAAGAGTAGAATATGAGCGTTTTAACACAATAACTAAGAAAATGACATGAAGGCTATGGTAACCACTTTGATGGAAGTGTTGCAAATTGTATGTGAAAACACCACACTGTACCCCAAAAGTTCATTAATGTACATAGTTACCATACAATTAAAAAAAGAAATAAAAAAAAGAACTGTAGGCAAAGGCGAGGCACATTTTATTTACAAGATCAATTCCACATAAAAATTATATACAGATATCTTATCATGGGAGACATATGCAAGAGCACCATGGCCACTTTGTTGAAAATGGACATTGTAAGAACATGTGAAGCACTGAGATGATCCCAACTCTAACCTCAAAACCTCATCTCTGGAAGTGGCACAGAAAAGTGCTAAGAATCTGTAGTGATTGGTTTAAAAATTAAATTTTAAGAAAGCTATAGCAACAGAATTATCAGGACGGCCATGGAATGACCTGGAATATAGCCATGTTTGCACTCTCATGGACAGTGGATGGGGGATATGAAGTAGAAATGACTGGGAGGATGACTCTACCTGCAGACAAAATTTCATGAAATTGCCTTTCTTGCGATGTGACCACTGACAAACTTGGCCCAGAAAACACATTT
>CAUYQV010102648.1:0-10974 GCA_963574575.1 Galagoides demidoff
GCCCGCCACAACGCCCGGCCATCTTTTTTTTTGGTTGCAGCCATCATTGTTGTTTTGGCGGGCTCAGGCTGGGGATTCGAACCCGCCACCTTAGGTGTACGTGGCTGGCGCCTTAGCTGATTGAGCCACCAGCGCCGAGCCAAAAACTTAAAACTTTATTGAGAGGATAGATCTCATGTAGTGAAATAAAAATTTAAAAGAATGCCCAAAAGGAAATCATTTGGCCCTATCCAGTTGGCCTCAGGGTCTCAGGAAAAGCAACTTCCTGAGGCCATGAGAATGAGTAAGATTTTGATGGCCTCCCTGGCATCTCTCCCACTGCCACACAGAACAGAAGAGCAAGGCCAAGGGGTGCAGTGCTCTTTGTGTCTGTCCCAGCTCTGACGGAAGCACAGTACTAATGTGCCTCCTTCAAGGTAGATTCTTTGTGGTCCAAAGTTTCTCTGGACTAATAGGTTTTAAAAATAGTGCAGCTAAAAGTATCCATGTCACCAAAGCAGAAAAGCTGACCTTCTAGTCGCCCTGTCCTTATTGAGAGAAAAATATTCCAGAGGTGACATTTTGTTTAATATTTGTATCCTCAGCAAATTCAGTGTGCTTAGAACTGAACCATAATTTTGCTCTTAAATAGATAAGAAAAGGCAATTAAGTTGCCTAAGAAGAAAGGACCCCTTGATTTTATGTATTCTCTGTAGTAGAATGTTTTCCACTGCAGGGAGCAGAAAGCGGTGTGACTCAAAGCGGTTGAAGCAATCCGGACATTAATACTCAGAAGTGCAGACCGAGGGCAGGAGTGAAGGTTTGTGGGTAAATCAACATTGTCATTAGAGACCAGGGTTCTTTCCATCCCTCTACTCTGTTAGTCACAGTGTCCTAAATCTGGTGCTCCTTGATTCGGAGGGTAGAAACCAGCGCAAGGCTTCTCTGTGCAAGTTCAGAAGCGGAGAGAGGCTGGCTCCCCAGGTCTTTTTGTTAAGATCAAAGAAACATCTTTCCCAGCATCCCTATCAAAACTCTCACCATATCGGCTGACTCCAAGTCATTTAAACCTGTTTCTAAAGCTAGTCACTGGCAAAGGAGGTAGGATTTCTGTGATTGGCTTAGCCCTAAGCTAATCCATGCCTGCCCCTGGAACTGGGCCACACTCCCTGATGGCATGGCTTCTGGCAATAGTAGGGGATGGATATATGGGATGGGATTCATCATAATGTCCACACCAGCCTTTGCTGGACCAGGACCAGACTGCATCCAGTGACAGAAGAGTGGTCCCACGAGGAGCGCCCCCATTAATCCCCATCTATTTATTACTGTCTAGCAGGAGCAGAGCTGGACACAGGGTTAGGCCCTCATTTTATGGGTTACTTTGCCTGCATCAAACAGAAGGAAAGAGAAGGCTCAAATTTAGCTGAATAACTTTCTCTTCTCTTTCCTCTCCAGAGGTAACTTTTAGTCTGTCTAGAATAGGGTGACCAGATATTAACATCAGTAAGGCGGGACAACATGGCTGGGGGGCGGGGCAGGGGACGGGGCAGGGCAGGGCCTGACAACAATGCAAACTTTGATAAGCAGTTCTCGATAATCACTTCTCACCAATTATTTGTTATTATTACAGTTTAACATTATAAAATTAACAAAAATAATATAAAACTCATATTCTGGTGAAATAGCCACATGGCAGCCGAAAACCGTATATTTCCTTCTTGTTCTACCACCCATTCATGTAGGGACTTTTTAAAAATGCCGCGGGACATGGGACAAATTGTTGAAAAGCAGGACGTCTGGTCACCCTACTCTACTGGTAGTGACAAAGTGAGACTCTGCCTCAAAAAGAAAAAAAAAAAAAAAAAGGCTGCATCAGTGGGCAGGGCACCGGCCCCATATACCCAGGGTAGCGGGTTCAAACCCGGCCCGGCCAAACTGCAACAACAACAAAAAAAATAGCCGGGCGTTGTAGCAGGCGCCTGTAGTCCCAGCTACTCGGTAGACTGAGGCAAGAGAATCACCTAAGTCCAGGAGCTGGAAGTTGCTGTGAGCTGTGTGACGCCACGACACTCTACCCAAGGCGATAAAGTGAGACTCTGTCTCTACAAAAAAAAAAAAAGAAGAAGAATTCAAATAGCCATGCTTCCTGATTGGCTTCATCTTTCTCTTTTTTTTAATCTCCAGTCAAAAAGTTCCAGCCCAGGCTTGGTGCCTGTGCTTAGGGGCTAGGGTGCCAGCCACATACACCAGAGCTGGGTTCAAATCCAGCCCAGGCCTGCCAAACAACAATGACAACTGCAACCAAAAATTAGCCGAGCGTTGTGGCGGGCACTTGTAGTCCCAGCTACTTGGAAGACTCAGGCAAAAGAATCACTCAAGGTTCGGCGCTTGTGGCTCAGGCAGCTAGGGCACCAGCCACATACGCCTGAGCTGGCAGGTTTGAATCCAGCCTGGGCCTGCCAAACAACAATGATGGCTGCAACAAAAAAATAGCCCAGCGTTGTGGTGGGCACCTGTAGTCCCAGCTACTTGGGAGGCGGAGGCAGGAGATTCCCTTGAGCCCAGGAGTTGGAGCTTGCTGTGAGTTGTGATGCCAGGGCACTCTACCCAGGACAACAACTTGAGGTTCTGTCTCAAATTAAAAAAAAAGAGAGAGAATCACTTAATCCCAAGAGTTTGAGGTTGCTGTGAGTTGTGATGCCACGGCACTCTATCCAGGACAACAGCTTGAGAGTTGGTCTCAAAAAGGAAAAAAAAAGTTCTAGCCCATGGGTACCTTTATCATTGGTCAGTCTGAATCAAGTGGGAGAAGCAGGCTCCAGATCTTACAGAATCACCAATTTTTACAAAAGCCAAACCAAGAGTTAGTTTTCAGGCCCAGGATGTTAAGTCTACAAATTCCTAAGAACTGAGTCACTGTAGGGAGGACCTCACAGGTGTATCCTTGGGGTCTCCTTGAGAAGACCTCTGTCCTTTTAGACCTTACTTTTTCCAGGTATACTCCCTCATTTGGGCTTTGCTTTCACACACCTGCCGTTGTTATCACTTACTAAGGTTCACCTGCTTTATTCTAGCTGTGTGCTGAGAACTTTAGTTTTCATCAATTCTGGTTTTGTTTTCAAGAAATCTGGTATTTCTGTAGTCTGTATTATAGAGCTCAGGCCTCAATCTTAAATGACAGCCCATTGGGGTGTATTCTTTCTGATTAGTCTCAGTACGGGTAACTGCCTGTAACTAAAAGGTAATGAAATTTGACTTTAACACAGCGTGGATGATGTATCATCTTGACTCTGGAGAAAAAATGGCCTTTATATGGATCCTTGAATTGAATTTTTTTTTTGAGACAGAGTCTCATTATGTTGCCCTCTGTAGAGTGCTGTAGCATCACAGCTCACGGCAACCTCAAACTCTTGGGCTTAAGCGATTCTCTTGTCTCAGCCTCCCAGTAGCAGGGACTACAGGACCCACCATAACATCCGGCTATTCTTTGTTGCAGTTGTCATTGTTGTTTTAGCTGGGGTGAGTCAGATTAGAGCCCACCAGCCTCGGTGTATGTGGCTGGTGCTGGAACCATGTGCAACCAGGTGCCGAACCAGATACTTGAATTTTTTGATTATGTTACACTGTTTAAAGTAACAAGTCTGTTTAAAATACTTAGGTTTGCTTCTTCTTGGTAGAATTTATAAACTTAGAAGCAGCAATTAAAACTATACACATCTAGAAATGCAAATAAAAACCACTTGGAAATATCATCTAACTCCAGTAAGATTAGCCCACATCACAAAATCCCCAAACTACAGATGTTGGTGTGGATGCAGAGAGAGGGGAACACTTCTACACTACTGGTGGGAACGCAAGCTAATACGACCTTTTTGGAAAGACATTTGGAGAACACTCAAGGAATTAAAATAGACCTACCATTTGATCCTGCAATTCCTCTACTAGGTATATACCCAGATGATCAAAAATTATTTTACAACAAAGACATTTCACCAGAATGTTTATTGCAGCCCAATTCATAATAGCCAAGATGTGGAAACAGCCCAAGTGACCATCAACCCATAAATGGATTAACAAATTGTGGTATATGTACACCATGTAATACTAGGCAGTCATAAAAAAATGGAGACTTCACATCTTTTATGTTTACCTGGATGGAGCTGGAACATATTCTTCTTAGTAAAGTATCTTAAGAATGGAAAAAATGTATCCAATGTACTCAATATTACTATGAAATTAATATATAACTGTTATGCCCAGATTGTGAAGTCCCCAAAAATCACCAGAGAGCTGAGTCCGATGCAAAAGCAGAGTCTTTATTCAAGCTCGAGCCTGGGCTCTCAGGGACCCGACACAGCAGGCAGGTCTTGGCTGAGAACCTCGCCTCTCTGTTGTCTGTTTTCTTTATAAGGGTTGCATATTATGGGATAGAATAAAATGCAGGTGAACATTGCTACTAGAGGTCACAGGGGTTGGTCTGATTGGCTGGGTTCCATAAGGGGCATTCTAAGGGTTTCAGGGAATTTGTGGAATTACCCTGGGACTGGGGGCTTTCTGTAGGCGTAGACTTTCTACAGGCTACTCAGTGGAGGGTTTTTTTACAAAACGGAGTCACTTTTGTCCTCTCATTCCCCCCTCGACTTGTTACTTTTGGTGCCCAATCATGGGGCTGATGTTCTGTACTGGCTTTTTAGGACTAACAGTTGTACCGCTCCTACACCCTCTCTAATAAATTTGCCAAGTGATATTAACTGGCTGATGGTAGTGGAGGCAGTACATATGGATAGCAGAAGTAGGAGGCAGGTTATGAGCGCTTCAGTTGGCTTGGCGCCTGTGGCTTAAGTGGCTAAGGTGCCAGCCACATACACCTAAGGTGGTGGGTTCGAATCCAGCCCGGGCCCGCCAAACAATGACAGCTGCAACCAAAAAATAGCTGGGCATTGTGACGGGTGCCTGTGGTCCAAGCTACTTGGGAGGCTGAGGCAGGAGACTCGCTTGAGCCCAGGAGTTGGAGGTTGCTGTGAGCGTGATGCCAGAGCACTCAACCCAGGGGGACAGCTTGAGGCTCTGTCTCAAAAAAAAAAAAAATGAGCCCTTCAGTTTGAGTTTTAAGGGATTGTCCTTGTCCCGGTGGATTTTCCATTGTGGGATGAAGTCTTCTTTGATGGCAAAAGGGTCTGCAAATCTGACGTGGGTGTGGTGTACCCAGGAGGCAATGCTGTCTACTTTGAGAGCAGTGGGTGTCATCAGGACTACAATGTAGCGTCCCTTCCACTGGGGCTCAAGTGTTTCTTGTGGGTGCCTCTTCATGTACACCTAGTCACCAGGCCAGAACTTGTGAGGTTCTGGAACTGGAGCAGCTGCATAGGTGGCTCACAGGAGGTCCCAGTTTTCCCTTTGCACCTGCTGATAGAACTGAAGGGAAAGGAGGAAGTTTTCATCATCTGCATCTGTTGTCATGTCTATGGGAATTGTCTATGGGTATTGGGAATGATGGGAGGTGGTCTTCCATAGAGCATTTCATATGGAGTGAGCCCTAGGGTATAGGGGGAGTTTCTAACTCTATATAGGGCGAAGGGGAGGAGAGTCACCCAGTCCCTGCCAGACTCTATGGTTAATTTAGTCAGGGTCTCTTTTAAAGTTCTGTTCATTCATTCTACCTGGCCTGAACTCTGGGGCCTGTATGCACAATGTAATTTCCAGGTAGCCCACAGTGCTGTAGCTACCCCCTGAGTTACCTGTGACATGAAGGCCAGGTCATTATCTGAGCCTATCATGACTGGCAGTCCATACCTGGGAAGGATGTCTTCTAGTAGCTTTTTCACTACCATCTGGGTGGTCTCACGTTTTGTTGGGAAGACTTCAACCCATCCAGAGAAGGTATCTACAAAGACTAGGAGGTTTTTATACTCATATTTTCCTGGTTTAATCTCTGTGAAATCTACTTCCCAGTACAGACAAGGTTTTCTCCCCCATTTGCAGCTTCCTTGAGTGGTTGGTCCGGCCCTGGCATTGGTGAGTTGGCAGGCCTTGCAAGCACTGACTACCTGATCAACGTTAGTATCCAGTTGCTCAATTTTGATTTTTGCATGGCAGACTAAATCTTTCAGTTTTCTATTGCCCAAGTGGGTTGTCTGGTGCATGTGCTGTAGTACCTCCAAACTTAGCCGAGCTGGGAGGATAGGTTTTCCACCTGCCATACAACACCAGCCATAATGTTGCAGGGGGTTGTGTGCTTGAGGGATAGTGCGGATCCATGCCAGATCTTCTGGAGTGTACTTGGGCCTTTTTGGCAGAACTGGGGGCCCAGTGTCGGGTAGGCTGATGGTCAGGGTCTGGGCCACACTAAGGGCTGCACTCCTGGCAGTCTCATCTGCTTGGTGATTACCTCTGGCCCCTGGGGTGGTTGGTTTTTGATGCCTAGGGCAGTGAATGATGGCTAAATTTTTTGGTAGCCAAATGGTGGTTAGGAGATACAGTATTTCTTGTTCATTCTTGACAGTTTTTCCTTCTGCTGTTAGTAGCCCCCTCTCCTGGTAGATGGCTCCATGAACATGGGCTGTGGCAAACGCATATCCGCTGTCAGTGTAAATGTTGATCTTCTTGTCTCTCTCCCTAGAACTAGAGCTTTGGTGAGGGCGATGAGCTCTGCTCGCTGGGCAGAGGTGCCACCTGGGTGTGTCCTGGCCCATAGAGTCTCTGTTTCTGAGACTACTGCCACCCCTGTGCTCCTGTGTCTGTCTTTCATGAAACTGCTGCCATCAGTGAACCAGGTTTCTTCCACATCTGGCAACAGCTGGTCAGTCAGGTCCTGGTGGAGGCTGTGGACCTGGGCTAGGATGTCCTGGCAGTTATGGAGCGGTGCCTCTGCATCCAGGTTGGGTAGGAGGGTAGTGGGGTTTAGGGTAGCAATGGGTAGAAACTGGATCTGTGGTGGATTCAATAACAGGCTAGTGAGTCAGACGGGCGTTACTCATCCACCTGTCCAGGGGCTGCTTTAAGACTCCCTTGATAGCATGGGGTGTAGTTATTAGTAGTTATTGTCCAAGGGTGATTTTATCTGCATCTTTTACCAGGAGGGCAGTGGCCGCTACGATGAGCAAACAAAGGGGCCATCCTGACGCCACTGGGTCTAGGTTTTTAGACAGATAGGCTACTGGACGAGTCCAGGGTCCTAAAGTCTAAGTCAGTACTCCTTTATCCACTCCTTTATGTTTATCTACATACAAGTGGAAGGGCTTCATTATGTCAGGGAGGCCCAGGGCAAGGGAGGACAGTAGGGCAGCTTTTAATTTCTGGAATGCCTGTTTCTTGTTTTCTGTCCATTGGAATGGTTGCCCTGCTTTAATGGCCTCGTATAAAGGCTTAGCAATTTCAGCAAACCCAGGAATCCAGGGTCAGCAGAACCTGGCTGATCTCAGGAACTCCCGTACTTGCCTGGGACTGGTAGGTGTCAGGATCCCTAATACAGTCTGCTTTCTGGCCTCTGTGAGCCACCTCTGGCCATCTTTGAGTACATATCCCAGGTAACTTACAGTTGGTTGGCAAATCTGGGCTTTTTTCACTGATGCCCTGTATCCTAGGTCCCCCAGAATGGTGAGCAAGTCCTGTGTTCCCCTCAGGCAGTCCTGCTCACTGGCAGCTGCTATTAAGATATCATCTACAGGCTCGGCACCTGTGGCTCAAGTGGCTAAGATGCCAGCCATATACACCTAAGGCGGTGGGTTCGAATCTAGCCCCGCCCACCAAACAACAATGATGGCTGTAACCAAAAAATAGCCGGGCGTTGTGGCAGGTGCCTGTGGTCCCAGCTACTTGGAAGGCTGAGGCAGGAGACTCGCTTGAGCCCAGGAGTTGGAGGTTGCTGTGAGCTGTGACGCCACAGCACTCTACCCAGGGGGAAAGCTTGAGGCTCTGTCTCAAAAAAAAAAAAAAGATATCATCTACATATTGGAGGAGGGTCAGGCCAGGGTGTTGTCTATGGAACTCACCCAAATCTTCATGCAGAGCTTCATCAAAGATAGTTGGTGAGTTTTTGAAGCCTTGGGACAGGACGGTCCAAGTGGGTCCAAGTCACTTGTCCACTGATACCTCTTTCCAGATCGCTCCATTCAAAGGCGAACATGGCCTAGCTCTGCGGTGCCAAGGGCAGACTGAAAAAGGCATCTTTCAAGTCCAACACTGTGTACCAGGTCTGGGTTGGGGCCAGGGAGCTCAGGAGGGTATAGGGGTTTGGCACTGTCAGGTGGATATCGATTACCCGCTTATTGACTTCTTGAAGGTCTTGGACTGGTCTGTAGTCAGTGAGGGGGCTTCTTAACTGGCAACAAGGGAGTGTTCCAAGAGGACTGGCAGGGGATTAGTATCCTGGCATCCAGGAGGCATCGGATATGTGGGAGGATTCCATTTTTAGCCTCCAGTGGCATAGGGTATTGCTTTATACACACGGGCTTGACCTCGATCTTGAGTTCTACTATAACAGGGGGCCGATGTCTGGCCAGCCCCATGCCTCCCATTTCGGCCCATGTGGACAGGTATGATGTCAGCCATTTTGACATGTCAGGCTTGTTCAGCGGTGGCTGCTGGTGGAGCTGGTATTCATCATTCAGATGCATGGTCAGGATATGGATTGGGTGTCCTTGTCCGTCTGTGACTTGGGGCATCCTTTGCTTAAAGAAATCTGTGCCCCGATTTTGCTAAGGAGGTCTCTACCAAGCAGCGGGTATGGGCAGTCTGGGATGACCATAAAAATGTGGGATACCTGGCCCACGCCTAAGTCCACCGTTCTTCGGGTAGTCCACGAGTACTGTTTCATCCCAGTAGCACCCTGTACCCAAGACTTTTTAGAGGCCAATTTGCCTTTATCACTGACTAAGACAGAGTGCTGTGCTCCTGTGTCTACTAGAAAGTCAATTGGAATCTCCTCAACTTTGAGGGTTACCCTGGGCTCAGGGAGGGGGTCTGAACCCCAACCTCCCTAGTCACTGAGTTCTCCCAACTCTAGGATGCAGGCCCTGTTGTGGGAAGAGGGCCCTCCGTCCTGCATCTTGGGGCAGTCCCTGGCCCAGTGTCCTGTTTCTTTGCAACAGGTGCACTGATCTTTTCGCAATCTTGGGAAGTTCCCCCCTGGCTGTTCTTTACCTTCACTTGCAGCCATTCTCCTTAACTGTCACTTTTGTTCCTCTGGGGAGTCTGCTGTGGAGGCAAGCAGGATTTTGGCAAGATCCTGTGTCTGCTTATCTTGGGCTTGAGCCTGCTTTTCCTCAGGGGTTTCTCTATTGTTGTAGACTTTCTCTGCCACTGTGAGTAGATCTTGCAGAGACTTTCAGCTAACCTATCTATTCTCTGGAGTTTTATCCTGATATCAGAAGTTGACTGATTAACAAAGGCTATTATAACGGCAGCTCTGTTTTCCTCTGCCTTGCGATCTATGGGTGTGTAAGTACAGAACGCCTCCATGATCCATTCAAGAAAGGCTGCAGGGGATTCAGTTTTCTCTTGCTGCACATTACTTTGGCCAAATTGGTCGGCTTTCTTGCTACCTTCCTGAGACCCCTCATTAGAGTCTGGTGGTAAACCCAGAGTCTCTCCTTACCTTCTGCTGTGTTGAAGTCCCAATCTGGGCAAGTCAATGGGAACGTGGCATTGATCAGTGCTGGGTTGGTGGTGGAGTTCCCATCTTTGCCCAGAACAGACTTCTGGACCTCTGACTGGATTCTCTCCCTTTCTTCAGTAGTAAACAACACCTGTAACAGTTGCTGACAATCATCCCAGGTGGGCTGATAGGTAAAAAGAACAGAATCTAAAAGGTCAATCAAGGCTGTGGGTTTCTCTGAGAATTTGGGGTTTTGTATTTTCCAATTGTACAGATGACTAGTGGCAAATGGCCAATAATAGAAGGGTTGTTCTCCATCATCAACAGGGGGGCCTGTGGCCCAGAGGGGCAGGATGATAGAGTCTGCTATTGCCGGCCCTGCAGAGGTTTTCCGTGGAATGTCCTACTTCTAGTGTGTGTGGGGGCTACTTATTAGATTCCCCGCTGCTTCCGCCTTCCCAGGAGAAGGTCTGTCTACTCAGGGAAGTCTGACGGGTGGGAAATAGGGAGGGGGAGGAGAACATCTTGGTCCATGTTATCCTATAAAATGGGATAGGGTGGTGCAGAGGGAGGGGGTTTGGGGGATTTTTCGCACACTGGGAGGCCTGTACTGGACTTTACTTCTGGCAGTGGCAAGATTACCTTTAGCCACGCAGCGGGGTCTTCTACTAGATCCTGCCAAGTGGTTATGTAAGGGACTTGGTCAAGGTGGCCAGTTCGTGGTTGATATACAATGTCTTTAACCTGGAAAATAATGGGAAGGTGAAAGGTTCCTTCCAGAGGCCATCCGACACTGAAGGTTGGCCATTCGTTCCTGCAAAGTGTGGTTAATTTACTTCTCTTAACAATGAGACCCAGGTTCTGAGCTCTGCCCTTAAAATCTTGGAAATGGTCAAGAAAGAGGGATAGGGGAGTCGTTTAAGTCTGTCCCATGTTTTCCATGAGTCAGAGTCACCCTGTTACAGACAGCCAAACCAACACAGCTATGAAACACAAAACACACACTACACCGAAAATCAGTCCTCCAAGATCCCATGTCCGAAGGAAAAACGGAAGGTGGAACAATAGCCTTTCACTGTTTGCAGGAGCAACCTACCGCATCCACTCAAAATTACCAGAGGGATTGAGTCCACACCGAGCCCTGGGGATTCCACATCCCAGTTCAGAGGGGTCAAGTCTCTTACTAAAGGGGTCAGAACACCTTCTGGTGACCTGGGCTGGCTAGCCTCCATCATGCCTGCCTTGGTCTCCTGCCAGCCCTACTCAGTTCCTGAAAACACCACTAAGACAATAAGGACACAGATCACACTGGAACAGACACACTTACTAACTCTTTGGGTCAGGTCCTTGGGGGTGAGGTCTTGGGGATCCCAGGCTAGCCCCCAAATGTTATGCCC
>CAUYQV010102651.1:0-14501 GCA_963574575.1 Galagoides demidoff
GTGGTGGGCAGTCCCAGAAATTCAGGAGGCTAAGGGAGGAGGATCACTTGAGCCCAAGAGTTCTATTTCAGTGAGCTATGATCAATCCAATGCACTGGAGCATGGGTGACAGAATAAGACCTTTTCTCTTAAAAAAAAAAAATATGGATTCATTATTAATAGTTTTTTCCTCAGTATCAGATCTGTGTAAATGAAAAAAGGACAAATACTCTTTTAAAAACCCAATATGGCTCGGCGCCTGTGGCTCAAGTGGCTAAGGCGCCAGCCACATACACCCAAGGTGGCGGGTTCGTATCCCCAGCCCGGGCCCGACAAACAACAATGATGGCCGCAACCAAAAAATGGCCGGGCGTTGTGGCGGGCACCTGTGGTCCCAGCTACTTGGGAGTTGGGAGGCTGAGGCAGGAGACTCGCTTGAGCCCAGGAGTTGGAGGTTGCTATGAGCTGTGATGCCATGGCACTCTACCCAGGGGGATAGCTTGAGGCTCCGTCTCAAAAAAAAAAAAAAAACCAATATGATGCAAAAATTTTAAAATTTGTTGGGATGACTGTTTTTATTCACTGCTCATGAGAGGGCTATTGGCACTTCCCAAAGAAACTTTCCAATAATTTGCAATATTAATATTACTAATTCCATAAAGCTCAGTGACTCTATTTATAGCCCACATATATTCTGTATACTCACAGGTATACTAAAAAGGAAAAAAAATCCACACTATTTTGTAGCAGACCATATAGCTTCATGGGAAGGAGAAGCGAGAGCTAAGCTCGGATTACTATGTAATTAGAAGACACACCTGTAACAATCAGCTTGGTAATATGACACTTTGGTGATAAGGGCATGGGGAAGGGATTCATTCCACTCAAGAGCTTGCAAGACAAGAACATCAGTGATTGGCAGTCTCTACCCCTGTGGTGAAAATAGCCACAGGTTCACGTATATAAGAACTTGCAGGAGAAGTGGGTCAGGAAGTGGGCGCACTCATCCTTTAGTGGACTGGCTCACTCTGACTCTTTCGCTTCCCCTGTTCACAAGGCCTCTGCCCCAGGCCATTTTAAGATTCACTCTTTTACTAAGACTATTTCTCTCTCTCTCCCTTCAGTTAAGAGGAATAGCTCTGTAAGGTGACCAGACATCCTACTTTTGGAGAGACAGTCCCGATTTTTGTCCCGCATCCCACTGCATTTTTAAAAAGTCCTGATTTTTGGAAAGAATGCACGACAAGCTAGGGAATGGCAGGAGAACAGGAAGGAAATAAAAAGTTTTCGGCTGCCATGTGGCTATTTTGCCAGGATATGAGTTTTATATTTTTTTTGTTAATTTTATAATGTTAAACTTTAATAATCACAAATAATTGTTGAGAACTGATTATCGAGAACTGCTTATCAAAGTTCGCATTGTTGATCAGTTGTTAGAATTCGATGAGAAATATGCCAGAGAATAAAATGATACTATACATAATTTTAAAAAATGTATTATATTTGTAAATTGTACTTATGTTGAAATTAAAAAATATATATAACAATACTATTTTTGTGTTCTATGAAAATTTTTGTTGCTCCATATAGATCAAATTTTTAATTAAGAACACCCCCCCCACCACCCCTACCCCATCAATGGTGTCCCGCTTTACCAATGTTAAAATCTGGTCACCTTAGCTCTCAGGCACCTAAGGGTAATTGTTCCATAGCAAGATGACACAGCAAGATAACATCTGGACAATAGATAAGCCGGGGCAAAGACCTGGCCAGGACTGTGATAAATACATAATTATTTTTTATGCATTAGCCAGTCATTGGTATTTAGTCTGCAACCCACAGACGGAACTAACGCAAAAAGCAGAAGAAAATAAGAAAGGATTTTTTCCCGCTTTGCATGCTGGTGGGCTTCTCTCTGGTACTATCAGGCAGTTACAGCTCTGATCCCTGCAAAGGGACACTAGGAAAGGGGCTTCGTGGGGGATGGGAGGAAAACCTGGCCTGCTGAGCCAGGGAGTCTGGAGGGTCCACAAGAATGTGGGTGTGAAGTAACCTAGGTAACCAATGACCAATAGAAAGAGACAATCAATGACCACCTGGGCAATAATGTCTGCAGGCACAGAGAGGCCAATCAAAGACTTGCACTCAATTTCAGACTGTACTTATACCTGGCAGGCCTTTTGCATCTTGGGCTCCCTCACCTTTTCTCCTTCATGAGAGCACCCACTTCCAACTCTCCTCGGAAGTGCTCCAATTTTGTCTGTTCTTCCTACAAAAACCTCTCTTTGTTACCCTGAAACTTGTGTAGTCACTTTTGCTTTCTATTCTCACTACTTCAGGCAATTTAAAACCTTATTCCTTTTTTTAAGGAAAATTTCAAAATTGTAGTATGTCCTCTAATTTAAGCTATTTTTTTTTAGCATATGGATAAATTAAAATTCCCTGGAAAATGTCTCTATAATAATAACCAGGCTGATTCACCACCATCAACACAGTTTAATTAGATTGCACAGGCTTTCCCCTCTGATGAAATATGTTCAGGGTCAGAAGATAAACTGAAGACAGTAAAACTTCGAAGGAAAGTCATCGATTTTTCTATTATCACTTTGAAACCAGCATGTAACAGTTGTTCAAAACTGATATTTTACTAGAAATAATTGGTTATCTTACTGTTCTTTTCTGAATTACATTTACTCCTTGAACTTGTTTCCTATGGTGGATGTAAAGCCTTTGGTAGAAGGCTAAAAGGAGGGAACAGGCACAAAATTGAAAGAGACTTTGGGAATAATGATAATGTAATCAGAATTTAAGACTTGAAAAAAAGTTTCAAATCTTCTATTTTTCTTAAATTTTAAAAAATATCACAGCAGATCCATCATGAAAAATCCCAAAATGTTACAGGATTTTCTAAATACTCATTATTTCAGAGCTAAAAGCAATATGACCAGAAATCTAACGTTATTGTGCATTACAAAAGAAGAGTTCTTCAATATATATGTATTTGAATAGAGTATCTCAAAGCTTGGGACGACTACTCCATTTTTACCTATATATCAGAGAAATTACTGATTTGCTCTAACTCTAGAAACTTATACATGTTGAAAACTAGATTTAAATTTAAAGATTCCCCAAACCCTGACCTGCAATTTGCAGGTTCATAATTAGTACAAATGTCCCCATATTTCTTACATTTATTTCCTTTTATTACTTTCTGCCAGTACTATAATGACATAAAAAGTTGACAAATATTTACCATCACTACATGGTGAAATGGACAAAAAAGCCTACAATGGAACTGTCAACTTTGTGTTATTATTTTCTATATATATATTTGTTGGTGCAAAATAAAAGAGAGTTTATAATTGAGGGTCTTGGTCACATTCAATCATTGGTCTAAATTAAATCTCTGTCAAGTAATCCTGACATTCAGAAATCACCTGCAGATACTATGCATGGTGTCAGTAGTATGCTATCTGCACTTTCACGGGATGCGGTACAGAGAACCAGTTGCTAAACTTCATATATGTATCAGCTCTCAGAAAAACTCTAAAATGAAAATAGTCAATTCTTCCAAAAGTAGAGAGATATAATGAGCATTAAGAAAATCAAGCTTTTTGCCCCATCTTACATTTTGACAGTGTCAATTTAAGTTTGATTTTCTCACCATTTATTTTGAAATTTTAGCCACCAATGAACATTATTTAAAATATTGTCTCATTTTCTTGGGACAGTGCCTGTGGCTCACAGGAGTAGGGCGCCAGTCCCATATACTAGAAGTGGTGAGTCAAACCCCCGCCCTGGCAAAACTGCAAAAAAAAATTGTCCTATTTCCAAATGATTATCTCGAGCAATAAACACATGGCCAAAGTTCACACGTTTAATCATTACCTTCTGCCCTGACACCTTCATGTTATTTCTCGGATGTTGCCCTCTTCTCTAACTCTTTCTATTACATCGGTTTGCTTCAACATTTGTATCATTATAGAATTGGAATATCAGAAAGACCAGATTTCAGCCCTTGGACCCCTTCTCTTTTCATTCTAAACTCATTTCCTAGGATTCGTAACAGGCATATTTAACTTAATATCTTCCAGACTAAGCTTTTGATTTTGACCCATGATACTGCCTCTTCCCGATTTCCCTCCCTTTGTAAATAGCAAACATGAGGTCATCTTTTGTTTTTTCTTTTATCATGTCCTTCATCCGTTCTATTAGCATTTCTTTTTAACTCTAACTTCAAATTATGTATGAATCTGGCCAGTTGTTACAACCTCTAATATTAACACATTGGACCAGATCAAAACAACCCCTTATCTGAATTATTACCATAGCCTTAAGATCTATCCTTCTATGTATTTCCAAAGGGATAATAAGGATACTCTTAAAATGTTAATTTGCATAGCATTACCACCATCTTTTAACTTGATAGAGGGTTTTGGTATTACTCAGATCAAGAGAAAAAGTCTATGGTTTCTTTCTTTTTTTTTTTTTTAAGCCCACGGTTTCTAATATTGGTGGCTGACTAGCTTATTGTAAGTGCATCATATAATTAAGAGCAGTGTGAAATGCTGGAAAAATACTTAAAGCTTGGAGCCGTGCACTGCAGCTTGCACCTGTAATTCTAGCTATTTGAAAGGCTCAGGTCGGAGGTTTGTTTGAGGCCAGTTTGAGATCACTCTAGACAACCTAGGAAACACTGTCTCTACAAAAAACATTAAAAAAAAATTTAGTCAGGCACAGTAGCACATATCTATAGTCCCAGGTACAAGTGCAAGAGAGGCTGAGGTAGAAGGATTGCTTGAGCCCAGGAGGCTGCACTGAGCTATGCAGTGCCATGTACTCCAGCCTAGGTGACAGAGTGAGACCCCATCAAGAAAATAATAATAATAAACAAAATAAAATAAAGCTTGGAGACATTAAGAGAGATCCCCACCAGATAGTTGGGTGACAAAGATCCCATAAATAATCAGCTTTAGATACAAAAGTTGGTGCAAAGTATCTAGCCATGCAATATGAAAAAATAGAGTCACACTTTGTGTTCCCCCTTAAGTTACTTGCTGAATTAAGAGCAATTGTCTAGAGAGGCTGAGCAGAAGTTTTTCCCATTTTATGGGGCATGCTGGGGTTTGGAGTGAGTAGCAGTGAGTGGAGAATGGTCAATGGAAAGAAAAAGAAAAAGTTTAAATTTCAGACTCCTGGTAAACACTCCAGACTGGTAGTTGGAAGCCCTAAAACACTACACCTTTGATAGGAGTAAATTGTCTCAAATAACTGATGAAGTGTTTTAAATCAGGTTAAATACAGAGTAACTGATTTAGAGATGAAAAGTAAATCTCAAGTATACCGTAATCCATAGTCAAAACTTCAGTTGATACCTATCATTTTTCTTTCAAATATATGTCACTCACAATGAATGAATGTTATCAAAAGATAAAATCAAATAACAAAACCTCAGAGGAGAAAATGAAAGACAGTGAAAATAGACCTGCAGAAATTGAGTTATTAGTGTTATCGGATAGAGATTAATGATTTCATTAGTACGTGTTTAAATTTGTATGTCAAGGTAGATAATCCTATCAGAGAGCTGGAAACATTTTAAAATAAATAACAGACATTTCTAGAACTGAATATAAAAACTAACAGGTGCCAAATAACAGCAGATTATCCCTAAAGATCAGTGATTCAATTGGTAAATTAGAGGATAAAATCTATATTGGAACAATGACAGAAGAATACCAAAGTAAAATTTAAGATATATAGAATACGGGGAACAACAAAAAAAATGTAAAATATATGATTGGCATCTTTCAGGGAAATCAAAAGACAGAAGCAATAATCATTGAGATAAGAGCTGAGAAATTTTCCAATCTGATGAAAGGTACTATGTCTCAGAAGTACGTAACACTAAGAAGAAAAATACAAACAAATCCATAGTTTACATTTCACAACCACACCGCGAAAGTGAAAACACAAAGAGACAATCTTAGAATAAGAGATTGAAAGTGCATGTTCATTTTGAAGAAGAAAGACTGAGAACAGCATCTAGGAGCCCTTTAGAAACAGTGGGAACCAGGAGGCAGTACTGGCAGAGGGAAAATGCCTGCCAACAAAATATTCCTAAAGATAAACATGCATTTTCAGTCAAACAAAATCATCAAAAAGTCATCGTAGCAAAATTTCAGTCAAAATAGTCAATCAGAGGGGAAGGGAATGAACTGAGGGAAAAGCACGGAGACACGGGAAGGACTGAGGGCAGATAGGAGAGGAGGGCTCAGGAAACACTGATGGCATAAAACAGTGATTTCACTTGGGGAACTGAAAAGATACAAAAACTACAGGATAGGGAAACAACCCACACAAAGTAAGAGAGGACTAAGGGGACCTAGCTACTCATTGTGACGCATTGGGTTCTAAATAGATTGCTGAAAGTTAAGTATGGCGAACCAACACCATGTACTGGAAATGGACAACAAATTTTCCTGAAGAAAACAGGCGGGAGAAAAATAAAAACCCTCTATTTATCCTGTTTATTTGTATTGTTATTCTGAGATAATTTGGGAGATTTTAATTTTGGCAACACAATAAAGGAGAAACTCAGAATTGATAGCTATTTAAAAATAACATGTTCACGTAACTATGGATGTTGTTACTATATGGTTCTTGCTTTCATGAGCTATTAAAAATCCTTTAAATCTGAAGTGCATTTTGTTAGCACTGATCTAAAAGCATAATAATATATCACATAATAATTTATGCTTCTCAAACAGCTTTCACGATATATCGTTCCTTTTTTCCCTCACAGCAGCTATTTCCTCGGTGCTATTTATGAATTTGCAAATTTTATAGTTAATGGAAGTATATATACATAATTGTAGAAAACTGATAGTATAGAAAAGTCCCTGTGTAGCTGATCTAACATTCCACTATTTAATAATCTTTAGTTCTACATTATTTCAGAGCAAATTGGTACTCTAAATTTTGAATCTTTAGAAACAAATATTAGATATTATATAACTAATAAAATTGTACTATGCCATAATTACTACAATGTAGCCTGAGAACAAAAATGTCCATTAATTGATTTGAATTCCAGGATGAAAAACAGGCTCTGTTAATTAACATTCATTGGATTCTAAGCATACAGATTGTATGATTTATGTTATAAATATATCTTTTTCCCTCTTAGAATCAATGTCACTGCTGTGTTTGCAAATTAGTTAAGATTCTAAATAGATCGTTGGAGAATTACCTAGCTTATACTTTTGCTACACAAGAATAATCACAATCGATGATACTATTCATTTTAAATTTCTGTATGTACAAGGAAGCATAGTTCATTTGAAAAGGTGGATATGCTATTCTCTGTCTCAAATAAAAGTTGGCATTAGCTTCTGAATCTCACCCTAAGTCAGTAACAATAACTTCAAAAGAAAGCAAAACTAAACATTTACTCCCTATTGATTAATATGTAACAACAAAATTATTCATTTCTAAGCCCGGAGATAATTATAGCCAGAGGAAGTTTGAAAAGCTCATACCATTATGTCAAATAGTAAACTTCAATTCTTAAAACTCAACGTAAAGCTCATCCCATTATGTCATATAGCAAACCTCACTTCTTAAAACTCAATGAAAAACTCACACAATTTGGTCCTATAGTAGACTTCATTTCTGAATACTCAAATCTAACTGGAGATGGAGCAGAGGAAGCAATGGAGCAGTGGGACTTAAAAGCAGACAGTAAATATTAAAAAAAGAAAGTTAAACTTCTTATTACATTTAATTAGAAAAAAATTATTCATCCCTACCTGCAAAAGCAGTCCAATCCCTAATTTAGGATTTGCCCAGGTGATCCCGGGAAAACATTTAGCTGCTTCCACCTCAGCCATCTCAATCGGGAAATCAAAGGTAACAGCGCCTCCTTATCAGTGTCTATGAAGGAAAATTAAACTTCCTATGTAAATAAATTCCAGAGATCTAGTTCTATTCTATTCACCGTAAAGTGTCATCCAGGTGTGTGTTCTTGTACAGTGCGGCTTCACTAAGATCCTTACAGCAGAAATGGCTAGTCTCTACCAACCCTTGTTCTCTACTTTCATACCAGTGAAACCTTTCATTGAATGAATTCAGTTGAGAAATAGTTGTGGTTGACCTTATGTGTATCTGTGTGCCAAGAACTGTTATAGGCTCTTATAATAAATAGTTGTTAAAAATAGAAATAGAAATCTCCTCCCTTATAGAACTTGCTTCCTAGGTTAAGGAACCAACAGTAAACTCTCTCTCTCTCTCTCATATAATTTATTTTCTATTTTTAATCACTGATTTATTATAAAATCCTATAACAGTTCATGGCACACATCAGGTAAATAATCAATATTTCTTAACTGAATTCATTAAATGAACTACATATGTATATATATATGTATATATATATACACTAACACATATTATATCTATGTATAGATACATATGTTAGAAATGAATAAATGTTATTAAAACAATATTCAAGGTTGGGAAGAGGACAGAAATGCCGAGGTCTAGTGGGGATGAGGTTTTAGTGGTAAATAGCATGGTCAGAGTAGACCAAGCTGAGAAGGTAATATCTGAGGAAACAAAGGCTTGGAGGATCCAAGTGGATAACTAAGGTCAGAGCATGTGATTCAAGCAGTGGGGCAGGTGAAGAAATAATCTAAAATGGGGAGGGGTCAGACTTGTTCACGGAACAGCAAAGTGATTATTTAGAGTCAAAGATGAAGAGTAAAAGATGGTGAAAAAGTTCATGGAGGCAGGCAGCTGAGATAAGCTCTGTCTTTAATTCTAAGTACAATGAAGACTCACTGAAAGTATTGAGTAGAATAAAATTGTCAGAATCATAATTTAGAGGTCCCACTCAGCTGCTGTGTTGAAAGCAGTTTATAGCGTGATGACATGAAACGCAGAAACTCCTGATGGACTCTTACGAAGAGCTCAACCAGGAGATGTGCCGGCTTAGACAGAGATGTAGCACGGAAGACGATGTTCGGTTTGGGGTACAACTTGAAGGATTCAAAACAGATTCCATGGATTTTTTTATTGAGTTCCTTGAATACAAAATGCATAAGCCATGTTGTAGAGAAAAAAAAGTTGAAAAGAATCAGTTCTGCAATATGCAGAGTTTAGGACATTTATTAGGCAACAAAGTAGAGATACAAGGTAGCAGTCGAATATGGCATATTGGTGCTCCAGAGAAATTTCTGCAGTGATAAAAATGTAGGAGTTGTTGCCCGACGGATGATGTGTATGATCCTGAGACAGCAAGAGATTAGCAAGCTACACCACATGGAGATGCACAGACACCTACAGCAGGACAAACTTAAGAGTAAACAGGAAAGGGCTACTTAAATTTTTAGCTGGATACACAGCCACCCAGAATACAGTCTTCTTTCAGCTTGGTATGTGTATGTTATCAAATACCAGCCAAAGGACTTAGAGGACTATTTGGCACCTTGAATGAACCTCGTGAAATGGATGTCAAGATTTTTATACTTTTTCTTCTTTTTTCTTCTTCTCTCCTGCTCCCAAATATACAAATATGATACCAGTATCTTCAGGTACAACTGTGGACCTGCAGATAAGAATTTACCCTGGGATGAGCAAATTAAATGCTGAGAATACCTGCATCCCTCAGGACTTATTGAAATGGTACTATCATAACAGCTCTGGAATGCTTTTACCAGATTTTTCCATGAGCTAGATCCATTGTTTCATCCTGTGTAATTTTTGATCTCTCTTATTCAGGTGAGATTAATCCTAAGTGATCAATTTCCATTAAAAATAAGATAGAAATGTACTAGTTATTTAAATTTTTCTTATTGGCACAGTACCTGTGGCTCATGAAGGTGAGGGTGGCAGATTCAAACCTGGCCCCGGCCAAACTGCAACAAAAAAATGGCTGGGTATTGTGGTAGGTGACTGTAGTCCCAGCTACTCCAGAGGCGGAGGCAAGAGAATCGTCTAAGCCCAAGAGCTGAAGGTTGCTGTGAGCTGTGACACCATGGCGGTACTCTACTGCAAGTGACAAAGTGAGACTCTGTCTCTAAAAAATAAAGAAAGAAAAAATAATTTTTTATTATTGTAATGAGTGAAATATCCTTATTCTGATTAGATCATTTAGATCGTCTAGCACTATCTGAAAATGTCATTAGGTAAATATGCTAGAGCCTCCCTAGTTGACCACCACCCTACATTAACCACCCACTTAAGTTGAGCTAATTTTCATAGACTGGACATGTACCACATGTACTTAATGGAAGACTGGTCTCTATATAGTGACCACCTCTGTAAACTGTGCCTATGACACACAATGTTAATTTAACCTCTGTCACTTGACCAGCTGAGTCCACTCAATACCAAGGTGAAGAAGGTGTGGGCTTTGCCCCTTACCTGTATTTTTTCTTTAGTATAACTTTTTTCATGCTTTATTATTACCATGTGTTGGATTAATTCTAACATCCTATTATTTACATGTGTGGTGGAGGATTTTGTCAACCTGAAACGCCCGTCTCAATTGTAAGTACATCCTACAATTACTGAAAATTTTATAATTAATCAAGACATAACAGCCCAATGGGAAGAACTGACATTGAAGGAGAACATTAATCTTCTACATTTTCTGGAAAGCAGCTGCCAAGGAAAGGTGGAAGAACATTCTGGTGTTAGCAAAACCACAGTTAGCAATATCCAAAAATGTAAATGTGAATACTTGGAGAGATATCGTAAGGAAAACAGACCTACAGCAGAAAAGGAAGAAAACTTCCCTTGATGAAGTCAACAAAGTCTCATTAAGTTGGTCCAACCAAACAAGGGCAATTAACACGTGAATCTCCAGGACAAGGATCCAAGAAGTTGCCAAAAATATTGTTCACAGGAATTCAGGGTCAGATTTGTAAACATCAGTTGCCTAGAAAAATATAAACTACCAGACAAGGTCTCTCAGAAAGTCTTATGTGACGAATCCACTGAAGTTAGCTTGGAAGGGGGAAGAGTTCATCAGAAAGTTTCAACTTGTCCAGAAGTTTCAAAGATGATGACACCTCTGACACTGACAAGGTCACACTCTTTTTCAAGGCAATGCCTGACAGGATCCCGGTCATGAGGGTGGAAATATGAGTGGAAAACTTTCCAAAGAACATTTCATAATTCTGCTTTGCACTAGCTCAAGCAGAGAGAAACTAAAGTTCTTGGTGATCAGCAAAGCCACTCATATCCAAGAATTTGAAGCCTGAAGACCTCCAGTCCTTTGGAGATCAAACACACGTGAATGGATGCCTGTTGGGGGAGTGAATAAAGAGTATTGACTAAGAAATCAAGAAAAGAAAGTCTATTGTACTGGCAAATGTGATGCTGAAATTTTTGCTTCCAAACATAGATGTCAGAAATCCAATCTCTCGGCAGAGGCATCGTCAGAGCATTTAAAACGGATCATTCCCAAAACACAAACCTGTGCTCCACCTGCAGAAGCAACTTCCTCCACTGCCTTGGTTAATTCTCTGGATCAATTTTGCTTGGCAAAAGGTTCATCCAGAAAAGATACAAATGTGATGAAGGAAAGTTTGATTTGTCACCACACAAGAGCATGACGCCTCATTAGACAGCCTATCTCCCACGACAGAATTTGAAGGAGTAGATTTCACAGGTTTTCCTGCTACAGATGATGAGGCGGCAAACTGTAATGAACCTGACCTAGAAGCATGTCATACTGACTGAAGGAAAGACCAGCAAGCGTGCCTGTGGCAGCTGATAAAGTGGAAGAAGCAAGTGAGGAAGAAACAGAAATTCTGGAGAGTCTAAAGAAGAAGATGTCAGGCTTCAGAGAATACAGTGGAAGTAATTCAGTGTGGACAAATGCCCAGATATGCTGAGTGGCACAGCCAGCGCTGAGAGTGCGTTCTCCACTTGCGTCTATAATAAGAATAAGAAACAAACCAACATCGACTCTTTTTTTTCAGAAAAGTGATTAAATCACAAGAAAACAGTACATGTATTTATATCATATGGTACTGTATGTATGATTTACTTGTTTATTGTGCATGATTGTGTATGATATTCTCTAGTGAAAGCTGTACAAGAAAGTAAAGTACACATACTCATCTGAACAGTAGGCATAATTCCTTACATTGGCCACCTCCGGATAGTGACAAATTTGTTACAATCTCCCTCGTGTGGTCCATTTACAGAGGGTCTACTGTATTTTATTTTATGTCTTTTTCTTTCTTGTGGAAAAAGAACAATACCTCTGATTTATTTAATAGCAAATAATATGATAAAATGTGCGTAATAGCATTGAAGCAATCCTAGTATAATGAAGGTAGGAAGATTTTGACAGCAGGCATTTTAGAAAGCATGAAAACACAGTCCATGCATGAGGATGCATTTGAAAATGATGAACCTTTTTAGCATTATTTTTATTAAGAAATGGACACAGAAATTCGTAGGAAGTGTTTCTTTTATTTTTCATGCTACACTTATTAGGGTGAAATAATTTTATAGTATTATTGCTTTGAACTATTAAATAGAGTAAAAATTTTAAAACAACATGCAGAAGTTTTGAAAGTATCAAAATGTACTGAGAAAGTTATTTATTTATTTTTTTATTTTGCAGTTTTTGGCTGGGGCTGAGTTTGAACCCACCACTTCCCGCATATGGGGCTGATGCCCTACTCCTTGAGCCACAGGGCACCACCATCTTTTTTTTTTTTTTTTTTTCAGTTTTGGCTGGAGCCAGGCTTGAACCCACCACCCCCAGTATATGGGGCCAGCGCCCTATTCATTGAGTCACAGGCACTGCCTCAGGGTTATTTCTTTAATATATGCTTTGGTCTAGCCAGGTGTTGGGGTGGGTGCCTGTAGTTCCAGCCACTCCAAGAGGCTGAGGCAAGAGAATCGCGTAAGCCCAAGAGCTTGAGGTTGCTGTGAGCTGTGAGGCCATGACACTCTACCTGGGGCAACATAATCAGACTCTGTCTCAAAAAAAAAAAAATGCTTTGGTCATGTGGCATTTAGCATGATATCTATTCAGAATGTCAGGTAATAAACATAACCTATCTTTGAGACTATGATACTTGGAGAATATTTTTTTGGGAAATGAACACACTGCTAAATGTCTTTAGATTATTTGTTAAATCTTAGGAAAATAAGTTCATGCCTCTGCCTTTAAAGAGCAATCATGAATAAATTTCCTTTTTCTTGAAAGACTGTGCTTGCTATTGTAAATGAGAATGCACACACACAATTACCTGTGATTCAGGGAGGCAGCGGCAAATATATGATACCACCCATGCATCTGCAGAAGAGGAAAAAAAAGGGCATGCTATGATTTTTATTTAGGTTCCTTTCAAAGGAGAGATGAGACGCGATAGGAAGAAAAGTCACTAGACAATTAATAAACATTACTTTTCATCTCACTGCTTTACTTTTAGTGCCTCATCCTTTATCGTTTTATGGGTATGTTCTTACCACCCTAATCCTTCCCTCTTGTAATTTTGGGTTGATTTAGCATCAGCTTTGCTGTGGCTTTTTTAGGCTGGGGAGTTCTCCATTAATAGAGTGCTTGCCTGGCATTTTCCTTACATCCTTTACAGCTCAATTTAAGAGTTAAAAAAGGAGGAGATAAAGTTGAAATATGTTGATATAAAAATGAAGAAAAGGATTTGTCTTAGTATATTAAGAAGATTAAGCAACGGTAAGAGAGTTCTAGATCATCTAGATTTTAGCTCTTGCTTGTCGAAGCTGCTCCTACATCTCTATAAAGACAGGAGGAGGCAGCCCTCCTGCAAGGTCAGGTCATCCTGTCAGGGCAAGTGAAAAGCGTGAGAGAGATTTACTAGGCAGCAACATGCATCTGTGCATTTTATCTTTTGCCAGTATAAATACCTAGGAGATGCTGGGAGCAGTGTGTAAAGGAGTCCTAATAAATTATGAATGATGATCATTCTCACTTGAGTTCAAAGTAATGGGCTTTTTACGTTTAACAATTTCCCTGTGGAGGTTGCCTTTTGTTACTTAGCTCTTTCAAGTTTGATTATCTGATATATTATCCAAAACTGGTATTCAGGAGAGATGATTAAAATGACAAGAATGTTCTAAGAATAACATATAAACATAGAACAATACTATGTTGGAAAATGATACATTCATATATATAAATATGTGTATATGAGAACACAATACAAATATGCACACACTGCATACACATATTTATCCACGTGTATTTACTTTTTCATAGAAAAATTTAATTGTAAATATATGGTTTTTTTTTTTTGAGTCAGAGCCTCAAGCTATCCCCCTGGGTAGAGTGCCATGGCATCATAGCTCGTAGCAACCTCCAACTCGTGGGCTCAAGCGAGTCTCCTGCCTCCGCCTCCCAAATAGCTGGGACCACAGGCGCCCGCCACAACGCCCGGCCATTTTTTGGTTGCAGCCATCATTGTTGTTTGGTGGGCCCAGGCTGGGGATTCGAGCCCGCCACCTTAGGTGTATGTGGC